>DWQX01001981.1:0-24167 GCA_018245475.1 Pharmacophagus antenor
GTATATATATATATATATATATACATGTAATTAAATTTTATGTATAAGGTATAATTAATTTAAATAATCTTAAAAAACGTAAATTACATATATTTTACATTGCAAAATTAATTTAATAAATTTCACATCAACAATACTTACTTTTACTTTGAAATGTCATTATGAGATCACTTTCATCGATAGCCTGCTGTTCTTCACCACTCAACGCCATTTCTGAACTGCGTGTAGGTCTAGCTTGCTCATGTTCTTCAGCCAGTTGCTTGTAAACATCTAAAAGAAAACTGGGCGCAGAACGATCTAATGGCGGTGCGCTTGTACGCCTAGGTCTTTCCCCAAGACCTAAGAGATCTAAAATTTCATGCTCGACTAAAAGTCTCTCGGTATGTGTCATAGAATGATGAATAACTGTTTGATCTAAGCCATTATCAATATATAAACCAGAAAGCACGGCTTTAGTCGGCACAATAAACAATAATAAAATCACATACCGCCACGGTCTCTTAGAGTTAGACATGATCACAATCCACATGTACACAATAATATATGCTTCGGTAGCACTCGGCTAACTAATGAATAAAACGTTAACGGTCGAGTCGGCAGCGGAATCGCACGAGACCGTCCACAGCCACTGAACCTGCCCACTCAAGGTGGGCCGGCGACCGCCGCACTCTTCACAGCTTCCCCTCCCTCGCCCCACATCGTCTCAATAATGTAAACATTCAAACGCCACCAAACGCGTAGAGCGCGTTAACACGACTAAGTAAGCTTATAATAACATCTAGATATGTACACAAAGGAATTACTTACTGGAATCAGCGAAATATATAATATAAAAACTCGTATCACATAAATATAGAAATAAAATATACTTATTTTACATTGACTGATGATAATAACACTTATGATACTTACAGTATTATATGTTTCCTTTATCGATTAATTATTATATTACAATGTTTTAACGTCCAGACATAAATTTAAATTCACTGCGTCATTTGCTTTCAATGTTTTAATTGTACTGCATGTGGGCGTTGGAATCTACCTACTGTATAGTCCTTACAATTCACAACCGCGGTCTGTATTTAGTTGTTTAGGCGTGTATATGCACGATGTGAAAATATGCGTTGCAGAACGCATATGTACAGTCAGCATGTAAAAAGAGCACAGTTACGCATATAAATAAATGTGTATTATATGAAAATAATAATATTAAGAACATAATTTACACGTATTTTTATTACTCAACAATTTAAGAAATATACATTAACCTCTACACAGCTTCGTTTATTATCAAAATTATTTTACTATCAATAATTAAACGAAAAATAAACTTAATTCTGAATTGCATTGTAAGTAACAATAGCAGCTCCGCGCACACTGAAACAAACCATATTTATATTACCCCCCATTGATTTCGATTGAGAATTACAAAAACTATATTGTAGACATATAAAAGTGACTTAGTCATGCCATTGTAATAAATCAATACTGAAGAATAAACGACGAATATTTCGGAAGTGGAAGTAAATGTGGCGTTCGCAGGTTATTAGATTTGAAACGATTTTTTTCTTGTTTTATTAAAGATTTATGGCTGCTCAAATACCGGTTCTGTACTTTTATTGAATATATATATATATATATAATTTACGGGTCCGTCATTAGTGACGCAATGTAAATAGGTGGAAACGGAAAGTACATAAAAACAAATAGGCATCGATAAATAATCATCTCGTCTTGGTTAAAAGTATCCAACATTACGAACTACAAATTAAGATAATCTATACTTTTATCTTTATATTATTGTATTATTTGTATATCACTATCAGAATCTATATAATCGAATGCACAAATTCCAAATTCATGCTTTCGTAAAACAAATAAAAGCTGGGAGTGTTAATTTGCTTTTAACTTCTTAAGGAGTAATAATAAAAATATAACAATAAGGTCTTTGTCATCAAAATAATGGACTAATTTATCTAATACTGTGCTATGTGATAGAATTACGAATAGAATATTTCGACTGTGCCCACGTATAAAACAGACGTTCCTAAACTTTTTTTTCTCATAGGCCATTAAGTTGTACGGTTTAGGCTACCGCCTGCTGTTGTATTTCTTCTATATTCCCGAAACTTCAAAAGAAGTTATGGTTCAGTTCCAAGTTCAATTTTCAAAAATAATAAAAATCAACTATCAAAAAAAAATTATCATTCCAAATTGAATAAGTTTGAGGTATCGATAAGGATACCCAATGATATAAAAACATTAAAATATAAAAATAGTGTTATTAGTTGTAAGTTGGACTCCACAAAGTTTCACAGTGCATTATTACGCGTCGAAATGCGGGGCGGTATTTTTAATACTACCATGCCCCACAGGGGGTAATGAGAATTACATACTTGATGAATTGACAGCAAATTATTAATATTTAGTAGTGAACTTATGAACCTCATTTTTTTTCACTCTAACGTTTACCCTGTCTGGTCTCCCGTGGACCCCTAGAAGTACACCTGGACAACTCTTGGAACCTCTGGTGCAATATGATACTAGAATTTGATCAGCAGCGAGAATCAACTGCGCATACTATTTAGTATGTAGGTTTGGGTATTTGTATTTTTATTATATTTCTATGACAAATATCTTAAAAAAATTATTTGGATTTTATACAAAGTTATTTATTACAAGTAAATAAATGACTTCAATAAAATACAGATATTTAGTTTCATAACATAGATACTATTTAACATACTTTTCCATAAACTTTTTATGAAACTCTGATCTTAATGAATCATTTATAAATGTGTTAAGCTTTTTGTCAGGTTCAGAACGTGCACAATTTTTAAACACTACATCATCATCCCATCTTCTCTTGACCTGTTAACAGATATACAGATACAATTACAAATTATTACATGAAACATTTATTTATGAAAAATTAAGATTTTTATATAATCTTAAAAAAACAAAACATTTATTAATTATAATAAATAATTTTAAGTGTTCATCATAATTTTCTGTAACCAATTACCTTAAGATCATTTTTCTGGCCTGCTGCTGAATAGTTTAATAGAGGGTTACCAGAAAGTATGTTTTCCATTCGAATCCTTTCTTCTTCCTGTTTCTTCTCTGCTTCCTTTAAAAGTAATAAAAATGTGTTATGAAATAATGGCAAAACTATATAAAGTACAGAAAACACTCAAATACCTTTTTTGCTTGTTCAATTGCTCGTTCCTTCTTTATTTTATTTAATTCTGCCAGTAAAGCTGCAGTGTCATCATCAGAGTCGCCAGAATCGCTAGAATCACCTTCTAATGGATCATCTGCATCTAAACTTGCAGCGGGAACTTGATCTATCTTCAATCTTTTTGTAGGTGGTTCATTTTGCCTTCTTACGGTGGTACTTTTAGTTTCTTTTTCTCTTTCCTCTAATTCTTTTCGAAAATCCCTTGCACGTAATTCTTCAGTCGTTCCTTGACCTTGTTCTCTACAAGGAAAAATAATCGATTATCAAAAAATTGTAAATAAAAAACTGTGTACATCGTCTTTTCTTTAGAAAACTAAAGAAAGCAGGGTAAATATAGAAATACTGCTGTTACAACTTCTTTACATAACACAGTATTAGACCTCTGCGGACTACCGCCGAATATATGTATTAAGTGTATATCGTCAAATATACCAAATATATCTATTTGGCGAACTGACACGAGCATAGAATCGCATATATTTATATCACATAAATGCTTGTGTATTTACATATAATATAAAATATCCAGAATTTAACTTGGAGTGCTGTGAACGGCGACATGAGCTCGACACCACAGTACGGTTCCCTTCGAAGCATTCCATCCGCAAAGGGTTAAAGAATGGATATTTTACTTATATTTTCGAGTTACATATAACTTGCCTATATTTTAATTTAGTATGACCTGGAAGATCTCTACTAGAATATTGACGAGATATAGCACTCAAATCTTTTTCTCCACGTCCTTGTCCACCACGAGCAGGATCAAAAGTAGGTCTAGCTGCTGTAGTCATTTTTGAAACTCGTTTACTTTATAAAACGAACATTAACACACAAGCTTATTCGATCTTCTGATGAATATTTACTTATTTTGACCAAAGCTAGTATAATAACAAAGTAATATAATTATGCACTAAAATCGTAGACATGTTTTACTTTAAAACAGATAATATTATCTTTATGGCACATTCTAACATTCTGTTTCTAGACAAAAATCTTAAATTCTAATTTATATGTAGAGGTAAATAAATTACTATTAAAAACATACATTTAGTTATTTTATTTATAAGGAAAAAAATATAAATAAGTTAAGTACATAATTTTAAATCAATTTAAGATTATTAAAAAATTAAAACCTGGCATTGCCTGATATATTGGATCAGGCAATACCGGGTTTTTAAACAAAACCTCGAACTGGACCCCGTATAAATTACCACAGAAACATTCTAGTCTCTGAGAAATTATGTATTAATTGAGATACATCACAATTTTGTAATCTTATTATTTACCACAGTTTGCAAAAGAAACGATAGATATTTTCAAGGTATGTATAAAAATTGGTTAGAGCAAAAAAATTGCGTGTCCGCTATGGAAAAGAATCGAACGCCATTTTGTGTGCTTCATTGACAGGTTATAAAAGTGAAAATTATGAAAATGCTTGATTTATAAAATATCACTAAATCATTTGCAAATTTTTTAGTCGTAAATATAATTACTATGCCCTTTATGATTTATAAAAGTACAAGTATTTATAAAGAAATTTATTGCAGAATGGCAGAAGATTTGGATGTAGAGGCTATGCTCGAAGCCCCTTATAACAAATTGGTGAGTCTTAAGTGTTTAAATGATATTAATTGTACTATATAGATCTATATTCTAAATTTTCAGTGTATTGTTTTATTTGTGATAATTATTGTCTCAAAGGTTGTATTTGAATATGTAGAGTTTGTTACTACATTTTAGCTTTCATGAGTTTTTTCTATTTATTAAAGACAAGTATTGAAATAGCCGATGAGTATATAAAGTGTTTAAATAAAAAAAATTTCTTTAAAAAAAACTAGATTATCATTTTAATTTGCACATGGAAACCATATATTGCACATTATATATCTCTTGTACAATTTTTTAATTTTCTCTCTTCGTAATGAATTAGTTTAATTGATAAAATAATAGTTAATAAGATATTGTATTATATTTTAAATATGAGAATTTACGAGAATAACCCAAAAAAAAACAATTAAATATTTAAATAGCCTTATGTAAAGAACTCATTAATCTCAAAAATATTATCAAACACTTATTTTATGAATATATTTTAGATTTAATTATTGCCACTTACGTAATCAAGTTTATTTTTATGTAGGTCAATTTATTCAAAAACGAATTCCTAAAATTGCTAATAGTACTTTAATATACTTATCATGTTTTAATTAGTAGAATAAATTTTTTTACATCTTCGAATTGTTAATAAGAACTGTAAGACAAAATTACATTTGAGAATCATTTCTTATATTTATAGAACTTTGTGGTATTTGTCCAGCATACTTCATCGACCTGAACCAAAAAGAGGTATCAACTACTATAATTAATTTTTTATTTACAATTTCCTGTTACACTAAAAGTCGTTTTTGTAATGTGCTAGTTAAAACAAATGTAATAAAGAAAATGTTTCAAGGAGACCACGCTCTTATGGGTCATAAATCTTTTGCAGAAGTATCCCTGTGTGATGTTAGAGCTGTGTACATCCTTAGTCAATGGTTAATTGAACGGTAAGTGACCAGGGAAAAGAGATCAACAACCATAAATCAGACAAACCAATAACAAAAAGGTTGCGCTCAACATTTTGTCTAGGCCAAAGTAAATAATGTTTGTGGTGTTTCATCACTGGCCACTTTGCTTTGATGGTGATTAAACTCTACAAATGTATTTGTATTATTAATTTAAGTAACTAATGCAATTTTTATTTATTCACTCGGCGTGTGTTGCTGTGGCGCTGCTTCTACCTTGTGCTTTGTGTGACAGGATAACACTTCCACTTCAAAGCATCGATCGGACAAGCATTCTGATAAACATAGAGAAAGAGAAAAGGATGGCAGTCGAAGGTAACATGACTGCATATTTTGATAATCTAGTATAAAAACATTTAAGATTTTATATTACATAGACAAAACATATTCTAATAGCCTCTAATAGAAACGAAAATCCCATCCCTATTCCCAGTTAGTATATATTGGTACTATATATTCTAACAGGTACTGGGTCACAGACGTGGTAATAAAACAATCATGTTACTATAGTACATTATAGTGAAACCATACACAATGCAAGTAAATAACTTGCATTATGTATGATTTCATTATTTCCATACTAAGGATTATTAGTCTATATAATTAACTACAATTATAACTTTTACAACAAAGTATTCAATTCTTCTCATTTTCCAATGAAATTTTATCATTTTTGGGCTAACACTTAGCCTCGAGTTCAGTTGATGTTAAATGAATATGAACCCATAAAGGGTGAATCTTGTTTGCTCTGAAAACCACTGGCTCTCATATGTATGACCATTAGAACACTGCAATACTGTTATGGTGGCATGTTGACATTGGGGGTGGTAACTAGCCACAAAGCGGGTTCTAAAAACTACCACTATTCAGACTAGTACTCCTGTGGCCCAGGAATCAAACCCTCACTGTTGCAAGGCAAGTAGATAAGCGACTGGGACATGGAGGGCAATGTGATTATAACTTGACATAATTAACAAATTAAAACTGTGCTTCATTTCATTGTAAGCCTGTTAATGAATTTTATAATAAATACTTTAGATTTAGTATATATATAATTAAACACTCATCAAGTTTTTTTACTTATCAATATATTGCATTTTCAAAAAGTAATTAATTTAAGGTAAGAAGTCTTGTAATGTGTAAAAAATTTTAAATTTTAGACGCAGCAGGTCTCGCGAGCGAAGAAGATCACGCGAAAGAGATTCACGCCGCTCCAGAGACCGTGATGACAGAAAAAATAAGGAAAAAGACAGGGATCGCGAAAAAGATAGAGAGCGGAAGGATCGTGATAGGGATAGGAGTGATAGGAATCATAAAGAAAAGGATCGTGACAAAGATAGGGAGAGAGAAAGAGATCGAGAGAAGCGGCGAAGTGGCGACAAAGAACGCAGTAAAGAAAGAGATCGCAGTCGGGATAGACATCCTAGACGTGAGCGAAGTCGGGAAACAGAATCTAAACAAGAATATCGATCAAAATCAAGAGGCGTCGAACCTAAATTAGAGGATTTACCTCCAGAGGAAAGAGATTTGCGAACTGTATTTTGTATGCAATTATCACAGCGTATAAGAGCAAAAGATTTAGAAGAATTTTTTTCTTCAGTCGGTAAAGTTAGAGATGTAAGACTTATAACGTGTAACAAAACTAGGAGATTCAAGGGAATAGCATATATAGAATTTAAGGATGCTGAATCTGTGCCACTGGTAAGTTTGACAACTTATGATTGTTTATTATTCATTTTACAATAAAGGATTAAATATAATTAAAAATAATTACAGGCTTTGGGATTGACAGGACAAAAACTACTTGGGGTTCCAATTATAGTACAGCACACACAAGCAGAGAAAAACAGAGTAGGAAACACTTTGCCTAATTTAGCTCCAAAAACAAGCAATGGACCAACAAGACTTTATGTAGGCTCATTACATTTTAATATTACAGAAGACATGTTACGAGGGATTTTCGAACCTTTTGGAAAAATTGATCATATTCAACTTATGACAGACCCAGAGACTGGCAAGAGCAAAGGTTATGGATTTTTAACAGTGAGTGTCATTTTAATTTGTATTCAGTACTGATTAAATACCACAAAATATTATTATTCAGTAGTTAAGTATTTCCCTTACATGTATCCACAAATTTAATAACACCTAAATGTTACATACTTTTTGATTATTTTAGTTTCATCATGCAGCAGATGCAAAAAAAGCAATGGAACAATTGAATGGTTTCGAAATAGCTGGAAGACCTATGAAAGTGGGAAATGTTACTGAACGTGCTGATGGTGGGTCTAGTACGAGGTTTGATGCAGATGAACTAGACAGAGCAGGTGTAGATCTAGGAGCTACAGGTCGTCTACAATTAATGTTTAAACTAGCTGAAGGAACAGGACTACAAGTATGTATTTCCTATTGTACATTTATATAATCATTTTTTTTTTATTGTGTTGTAACTTTTGATTTTTTTTGTGTACAATAAAGTTTATCATTATTATTATTATTTTTCCAAATCACTTATGGAAGTATCACAGCCTCGGAGCAATAAACAAAACTGCTTAAGAACCAATTATTAAAATCCATGCAACTATTGTGTGTTGCTATGCTTTATATAGTTAGGGTCAAATTCTTTAAAGCTTAAAATTCATTATTGTTCTTTTAAACTTTTAATATTAACTCTGCAGTCAGGGAATATTGGTGCAATTTGAACCTATTTAGCAAATGATAAATGTTTTGAGAAATCTAAGGGATATGACATTAGTGAGTATACTTATAAGATCTGACAGCATTCATAAGGGTTTCTAATGTCAAAACGCATATGAATTATATTCAAATATTTAAGAAAAACTAATAGTAATAAAATAGTAATGACCAAATAAGAAATCTTTGCTATATATGTAGATGGCAGTGTTAATTTGTTCATATCTCATAGCAGCTTGCAACAGATAATGCAAACTAACTCATAATATCCAAAAAAAAATAGTTTTGAAAACAATCTTCAGTTTCATACCCTGTATTATGTACAATTACCGCCAATATGTAGCCTTGAAGCTTTTAAGAAAAGTCCATCTCTTAGTACTTTCTCCAAGGTTGGGGAAAACAGCAATTTTCCAATTATTTTGTATTAATTCTTTAACAAGGTTGTATTTTTGTTTGGAAATCTCCATAAAACTAGAATCAATTATAATTAAAAAAAGTTTCTTTTGACAGAGTCTGTTCCATCTATTCAATTTCACGATAGAAATTGCATTAAAATTTTAATATAATCACATAGTTGATGGTGATCTTTGTTGTATTCAGTATTGTAAAAATCAACACTTTTGATGACAGCATGTTTTTTTATTATCCACTGTTTTACTTACTATCAAAATGTGCAACCAGTATTTTAATGTTTATGAAATAATTTTAACTTTTTAATTTGATTCATTGTAAAACTTATGAATCTAAAACTGATGAAATTTTCATAATAATACCATCTTGTAATTTTCTAGGCAATTATTTGATATTAAACATTCCATATCAAATGTACCCATGGCGTAAGTGCCATAATTGTTCTGTTTCTGACAGTAATTTGTCTACATTAACTATAATAACCAGCATGTAATTTCATCAGTCTCTAAAAAACGTTTAAAATAGGTAGTAGGTAACAGTAATTAGATTAATCCCGGTTATGAGCATGGCTCAAGTAGTAGAAACGGTTAAATACTCTAAAGACAAGATATTAGATAAGAGTAATGCTGATTTTATCAAATCTCTATTTTAGATTCCTCCTGCTGCAGCATCTGTGCTAATGGGAACAGGATCGAATTTAGTGGCACCACAGCCACAAGTTGCACCTCCAATAGCTACACAATGTTTTATGCTTAATAACATGTTTGATCCTGCCACGTAAGTGTTTTTGTATGATTATTATGTAATCAAATTATATTAATATTCAAATATATAAGTTTTCATCGAAATAGACAGTGAAAATATGATAATTAGTGTTACTCTGGCTTAGTGGTTTACTACTAAACCTTATAACCCAAAGACCCAGGAACAATTCCAGGGCCACAAGGGTAGATGAATTTGAATGATGGTACGTTGTTTGAACCCACCTGGCTAACTACCACATACAATGTCAATCTACAGCCGTATGAGCATTGCAGTGGTCCAGCAATGAAACATGTGATACAGATAATTTTGGCTGAACATATTCTATTATGTAAGGTCTCAATGTCACTTGAGATAATTTTAAACTGAGGTCAAGTGTACTAGTGTAAATAATACTAATATATAATAATTAATTAGTTAATGTATGTAATGACAATATCTATGTCTTCATAGATAATCTTAATCTTTCTTTAAAATTGCAGAGAAACAAATCCCAATTGGGACATTGAAATCAGAGATGATGTTGTAAGTGAATGCAATAAACATGGCGGCGTATTGCATGTGTATGTAGACAAAGCTTCGCCACAAGGGAATGTATACTGCAAATGTCCCACAATTGCCACAGCAGTTGCATCAGTTAATACACTTCATGGACGTTGGTTTGCAGGAAGAGTAATAACAGCTGCATATGTACCTCTTGTAAACTATCATTCCCTGTTTCCTGATGCTATGACTGCTCTTACTCTTCTTTTACCAACACGACAACGATAATTTTTAATAGACAGAAACAAAAATGTTTGTGTACTAATTATGTATTTAGTGGTGTTCATAATTCTAGGTAATAAAATATACATTACATTTCGTCTGATTTTTATACAAACAAAATATTCACATTCTCACAGAAATATCACAAAACAATTATTTGAGATTCATACAGCTCTTATCCAATCAATTTCTAGTGTGGCTGGACCTTTTTGCTTAATCGGTTGATAAACCCCACCATACATTTGAAGTCCTATGCTAGTTATTTGAGATATGTCCAAGGGTTCACTGTTGTTGTGCCTTTTTCCTCTATAGTATGCTTTGAATTCCGAAAAAGGTAAATCTCGTATAGCAAATTCTTCTCTTGGAGCCTGGTAAAAAAAAAGTGTTTATTATCAAATAAAGCGTTAATATGTATATACTGATCCAAATGTGGGCGATTTCACAGCAAACAGACGGTAACACTTATCCTTCGTCTAGAAAGTCCGATGAAGGAATAATGTTGTACAATTCAAACGTATTTTGAAAACGCCAACGCGACGCTTATGATCAATTCTCTCCAAATTTATCAACCACGTTTTTGTCACTAATTAACCTTTGGCGCGAACCAAAAGTACATACTGGAGGTGCGGGCCTCCACTATGTACTGCGCTGCCAGCTTATATTTGTTATTTATAGTGAACTACGTTGATTATCTAATCGAGAGTACATTATTTGGTCAAATAAAGAGGTCATAAAATCGTTGACCTCTTAAGCCCATCGCGTCTTAAAATTATTCGCGTCAAAATCCATCAATGCATTATATGTAAATGTTATTATAATACATTATTTTCAAACTACATTTAAATATTACAAAACCAAATGTAACTCAATTGGTATTTCTCAAAAATAATCTGTGCTTAATAATGTAATTTACGTCAAACAAATAGGTAGCGTGGCCACATTCTAAAAAAAATATAGATACAATTACATACCTGAAAGTATTGTTCAAATGAATAATTGGGCTCATCGTTTAGTCCTTTATGCCTTAAAACTACTTTAAAACCATTGTATTGCCCTTGCCCTCTACATTTGATCTGCAGTTTTGTATGACCCGTCAGGTTATAAGTTTTAATTGCTCTTATACCTGCAAACCCAGCACCGTTCATTTGTGGATTCAACAAGACAAAAAATATAGCTCGTCTGTATGCTGTGTTCTGGTGCAAAGTAAACACGGCCTTCGACATTCCAACATCTCGTACTGTATCCGATTGTTCTTGCCAATTTTCAACATTATCGGAGTTTGTAAAGTCGAACAAATATTGTACTTGTGGTAAACTTATGTTACTGTGGAAATTAAACGTTTTAATTTGCAAATAGCATATAGCTTTTTAAACATTTTAGACGCAAATATATTCCTAAAATAGAGCATAAAAAGTAACGTTCAATTATAAATGCATCAAGTAATTATTAAAAAAAATATATTCCTCTTACCTTTGATAACATCGAACGTTCATAAAAATTAAAAATATAGCAGGAATTAATTTACCAAGAGGATTGATTATAGACATTTTAAATTCTTAAAAAAATATTATATAGGCAAGAACTATATACATTGATCGTTACTGACAAGTATTTACGACTGTAGTTAAATGCTAAATGTCAATGACTAAGTATAAACATTTAGCAGGTTAGTATGAACATTTGACACTCTTATCATTCCTCATGTCATTGACGTTTAAGGGTATCAAAAGTTACTTAAAACAATTGTTTAGATTTATGTGAAAATTGAAGAAAAATTTGGTTAAGGTACATTGCAAAAGTAGATAATCTTTTTCATAGTAAATAATATTGAAATACACTACAGGTAATTTCTGAAAAATTTCATAACTTACCATTGCTCAATATCGTGTATTGAATTGTGTATATTATATGCGATGTTCATTCTCCTTGTGTGCAGGCACAATAAAATATCTACCGACAATTGGCAAAATTAGTTAAACATCTCAACGTCTCGTTAATGTTTTAGATGACTTCAGAATGAGCAATCGTATTTTTAATTTTTTGTACGAATATAGATCCGTACGGAACTAATTTCTTGAATGAAATTGACTAGACAAATAAAACCGTCTCTTTTATAATAGATAGATCGATTTGATTTTGATAATGCACACCCCATACGGCGATCATAGTCCTTATTTTCAAGACTGAAATGAATGCTATAGAGTGATGAGATAGACCGCCCGACTTGAATCTTTACGTAAAATGCAAGGAATGAGCTTGGAATACAAGAAATAAATCCTATCACCGTTCAATTTAATGTTGATATACCTTTAATGCGTCAAGCAAACTGAAAGCAGTTTGAAGGGTTCGAGGGGCCTTGTTATAGCTTTTTATAAGCATTACTAAATATATGGCCAAGTGCGAGTCGGATTTGCACCGCAAAGGATACCATAAACCAATAAAATGACGTTTATTGTATAATTTTGTTTTTATCAGTAATGTTTCCAGTAATTTTTTTTTTTAATTTAGGTTAAGTGATTTAATCCTGTTTTCAAAAGTTTATAACTAACAGTTAAATGTGAGGTAATATTTTTCCTATTTATTTATCTCACATATAACAAATAATTGATCCGATGGTTGTACATTGCACATCAATTATAATTAAATTGTCCTGAATATCCTTCACATAACCTGTCAATAGTTTCATAACTGTTGAGGTGAAATGTTATTTTGTTCATAGATCGTGGTATTTTACCAATGAGTAATATAGTCATCAAGCACACTTAACTGATCGAATAATAAAATCTTAATTTGCAATTATTACTAATATCTATATTTTACTGCTATAAGAGCTTCAGTCTAATTTGTATTAGCCCTAGCTGACAATAACTGCTTTACGCTGATTGTGGGATATAACAACCATTCCATTATAAGATAGTAGCGTTAAATAGTATGAGAAAATGATATATTGTTGTCAAATTACGCTGTAATAGTAGAAAGAACCTTGAATAGTACAGATTTGAATTTCGCCTTTTGTTTTTACAGCTTCACTATGACAACGAAAGTTCGCTCTACAACCACAAGATACAAGAATTTTTGCGACTGTCTCTGCTGTAATGTTTTTTTGACGTAACACAAAAAAAATGTAGGGTCAAAATAATAACTAGTAACTATGATGTTAAGAATTTAGAGCATGCAATATATTTAACCTCATTGTATAACATAACGTTAAGCTGTTATTTGAAATTAAGAATTTCCTGATAAATGATAGGAAACAGTCGTAAAATAAACTTTCTTCAGTCGTTACACAAAAAAGGAGACAAATAACATGTAAAAAAAATACGGACCTATGGTACTAGTTTCGATTCTCACAAAAATATTTTACACGTTCTATTTCCCCTTTTCAAAATAGGAACTCTCTGGCATATGCAACACATGATTAACCAATTTCTTAACCAGAATACCTTTTGTGACTAGCGAATGCAAACAGTTTTTGATCGTTATAGGATGCTAAAAACTTATAAATTGTTATGGTACTATGACGGTAAATGATAAGTCGCCAAGATGTTGCTTGAGTAGAGAGAAGCTTGAGCAACGTTGAGGATTCGAGACAGGTGGTGTAACTTCGTGACTTGATCTTATGCGTAATGTAATCCTCCTCGACATATTGCTGCAGCTGGGTTCGGAGAAGTTTCCGCAGTTAGTCTTTTTGACAACTATTACAGCTTCATCTCAACTAGCTCACGAAACCGGCGATCCGTGAGCTTTCTCATTAACTACACTGGCTACTAAACTAAAGGCCACCGAAGCATCTGGGAAAAATCTTTTAGTAGTCGAGGCTGTACTATCTTCTTGACAGCGCCAGTTCCATTCGTCAACCGATTCCATTCTGATCTGGCGTTTGACGAACGAAACCGGACACCCATTGTTGTCCGGCCTTTTCTTGCTCTTTAGTACAGCCTCTTTCGCCAGCTGATCGGCTCTTTCGTTACCCATGATCCCTGTATGGGCCTTCAACCAAAAAAATTTAGGGGGATTACCCTTATTGCTTAGTTTTCCCGCTCTGATTGGGCGATTGGAGGAGAGAGCGCTACCTGCACGATATCGGAAAGTGTCCGCGATGTGTCTATTTTCGATAGAAGTTTCGTGCGATTAACCTAGTTAGTCCTCGATGTACTAAACGTAGTAAAATATATTGCAGAAGAGGGTAGTGCACTTAACGACTACATTGAACAACTAGTGCAATAGACAATGTCGGTGCTGGCACGCAAACGAATGTTAATACAATAAACTGTAATGGCGCAGGTATGCGATTGACTTGTGGGATGCGAGAAACATAAGTAATTTGATTTTTTTTGATTAACTAATTTGATTTGACATCGTTTATCTGTAAAAGTAGATCTTTGTAACAGATACGTTTTCTCATGTTTACATAGAGGCAAACAGGAAGTGATCTCTTCTCTCTCTTAGAACTCTCTTCAGTTATCTCTTGAGGAATGATCTCTAGAACATCGACTTTACTATAAAAACGTAATCTGCAAATTACAACTTGGAAGGCTAGGTTCACGCAAACGTTTTATTCATTCATTACCTCCACTGGTTGTACGCCCTTCAGATTTTTGTTCCATCCTCGGCGTTCTTCCAATGCACAGTTAATGCCTACGTAATTCACAGAAAGCTAATAAAACGTAAAAATACTGACGAATTAGCAAGTGCGATCCAATGGTAGAGGTGGAGTTAAAAGAAGTAAACTCGCTTCACGCTTATATTAGAACACTAGAAAGTGGAAGGAAAATCATAGTATCAAATAAACAAATTGCCCCGACCGGAAAAAGTTAAGTAGATGAAAATTAACTTACAGCAAATATAAATTTAAATACAACCTCAGAAAAAAACAAATGGAGAGTTGGACAAAAATTTAGAATCTTATCCAAGGAACAGCACGTAAACACATTGTCAGTGCAACTCTTATCGACCAACCAGGAAGAACGAGGTTGGAAAGGTAACCTTCAAATTTAAATTTCAGAATTAAGCACGGTGGATTGTAATAAACCTCTTGCTCCACAAGCATAACAAATTAATGATTAAGAAAATAATCAGGCATGGAATGTATTTTTATTAATAATCTACAAATATATACTAAGACAACGGAAACTAGTTCTTTTGGCAATTTTAGTCTAGTTAGGGTGCTTGCTTGATCAATTCAATGATTTAGTTACTACTATGATTTGAAGTTATACAATGTGCGCGCAAACAGCCGTCTGATAGCGCTTCCGAAATATACTGTACATGTAATAGCCATTTGAATGCCACTTGGTACACGACTAGTCTTACAACGTCTTCAAGAAATCAACTAAGCTAAAGGGTGTCTTAGTATGAGTGCACTTTTTCATTTTAAACTAAAAGCATGTATTTTATGATAGATTTGTGATATTTTTATTGTATTGTAAAGAAGAAATGTTCCGATTAAGTATGG
Organism: Pharmacophagus antenor; assembly: GCA_018245475.1. Lineage (NCBI taxonomy): Eukaryota > Metazoa > Arthropoda > Insecta > Lepidoptera > Papilionidae > Pharmacophagus > Pharmacophagus antenor. Next base: position 15,893 of record DWQX01001981.1, read on the forward strand.
AATCCACGGCGTTAAATCGGATGGTTTTGGTGGCCTGTTGACATCAGAATTTCGTGAGATAATGTGTTCTGGAAATCGTTGCTGCAATAAGTCGATTGTTTCATGCGCGGTGTGGCGGGTTGCGCCGCCCTGCTGAAACCACATGTTGTCCAGATTCATGCCAGCCAGTTGAGGCCACAAGAAGTCCGTTATCATATTCCTGTAACGAATGCCGTTCACAGTCACTGCAATTTCGGCCTCATTTTCAAAAAAGTAAGGTCCAATCACGCCGCTTGACCAAAATCCGCACCAGACAGTTACTAGTTGAGGGTGCATTTGTTTATCATGGATTGCATGAGGATTTTCTGAGTCCTAAATTCGACAATTTTTTGTATTCACGAATCTATTCATAGGAAAATGCGCTTCATCGGAAAAAAACGACTTTTTTCGAAAAATTGGTATCGACATCACTTTGCTCCATTACCCACTGAACGGATTCCTGGCGCTTTCCGTGGTCTGCTGGTTTCAGCTCCTGAACTAACTGAATCTTTTAGACATGAAGGTGGAGGTCTTTAGTCAAAATTCGATGCGTAGTGCTTCGTGAAATTTGAAATTGTTGAGAACGACGATGAATTGATGTTTTCGAGTTTTCGGCGACACTCGTTTACAGCAGCAATGTTTTCAAGAGACCGACCGGTACTTTGACGCAAAGGATTATTATGATCCATAATCGACCCAGTTTCTTCAAATTTTTTGACCACTCTTCGAACGGTTGACACAGGTGCACTTCCTCGACCATCAGGGAGACACAGGCGGGCCTGCGCAAGCGGGCATCCTCCGACAGGGTTGTGGTTGTATCCAACCGGCTTCCCATAACCCTGCCCGGCTCATCCGAAGCCACCCTCGCCCCATCTGCGTCGTCCGATTCGTCGAGAGACGAGGGCTGGGTCTGGGACGGCAGAGGAGGGGAGGACTAGCGGTTTACCGCCGCGGGGTTTTGGTGGGTAGCCCCTGGGTCACCTTCCCAGAAGCAGCACCCTTCTTAGGACGCCGGTAGTCCCACACACATCCCCCTCTCCCACGGGGGGAATATGGTGCGCAATGCATTTTCTCGCGCAAAAAAAAAAGGTGCACTTCCTCGGCTAAAAATTTTGAGGAGTTTACTAGCAGTTTCAGCGTAACTTTCACCACTTTTGTAATGAATTTTCACAGTTTTAATGCGTTGTTATTTACAAAAGTGCTCCATTTTTAATAATCGTGATGAATAGAGGTGACAGCTGTCAAATTTCAGAGTTTCCACTTGCATGAGAAAAAAATCCAATTTTAAAAATTGCACTCTTACTGAGACACCTTTAGGTCCTGTAGACACCGTAAAAATCAAGATAAACGATAATCAATCAACTATTTGTGTAATAGTAGTTATTTAATTTTATTTTCACAAGTTATAGATAAGCTCCTTATGAACTCGGTCTTTAGTCCCTTAGTTTGCCACTTTTACCCATTTTTGAAGGAAACTAGAAAAATAAAATTTAACATAAGAACTACTAAAGTTTTTAATGTATTAGGTTGTTCAGAAAGTTCATGCCTATTTTCGATAGGTGGTATAAGGACAGGTCTTAATATATCAGGTGGCGGTGAACAAATCTGAGAGTGATGTTCAAAACGAGGTCGGGTCTTATATAAAGTACCCTGAACTCGCCGTCGATAGCCACTGGAACTTCCGCGAACATTTTACGCGATTGGGCCCTCGGCTAATCCGAACAGCTGCTGCTTTCAAGCGTTTGCTACCCAACTTTGCGGGCCCTGATACGAGTTGCCTCCGTCTTTACTTGGGACTTGTGCGGTCGATAGCCATATATGGGGCACCTATATGAGCGAAAGCGTTAACGGAACGTACAATAGTACACCTAAGACGGCCGCAGAGGTTAATGTCTATAGGCAGCATTAAAGGGATACCACACCACCTCTTACGAAGCGGAGAGCGCCCAGGCGGGGTCTATTACTTGGGATCTGGTGGTGGAGTTTCGGACATATACTTACCTTTTACGATAAGAACTTTGAGCTGAGTTAACGTCAAGGGAATAGGAATCGCGGAAACTCTACGCTCGGCAGTCCCTGATTGAACCCTGGAAGAAGAGATTGGCTGTTTTGCGAGTAGGTAGCAGAATTATCGAGGCCGTTCATCCAGGTTTGAAGAACTGGATAAAAAGACGGTATGGCTCACTGACTTTTCGGCTGTTGCAGGTGCCTTCCGGGCATGGCTCTTTTGGTAAGTACTTACATCATAAGGGAGCTGTCAGCCATGTACCACTATTGCGGCAGCGATGAGGACTCGGCGCAGGATACGTTGCAATTCTGCCCGAGTAGGTTTGAACAGCGACGAGTTCTCGTCGCAGAAATGGGTGGCGGTCTCTCGCATCCAGCCTTAGTTAAGGCCATAAGAAGAAGCGGGAAGGCGTGGAGTGCCAGTCGCTTTCTGCATACAAGTTATATCGGAAGGAGGCTGCGGAGAGGGAGAGAGAAAAATTATAATCTGCTTCTTAGTGGACAGATTCGCGTCAGAAATTTCAAACTAAAATAGCAAGGACGCCCGGGTACCGTCCTCCTAAGACAAAGATCTAATTACCATAAACAGTAATCTAAAATAATCCACGCTCTATAAAACGTCAATTAGGAGAAATGATAAATAAATCAAAATCAACAACCACGACCATATTATGAACATCAAGACGGCTTATGTAGCTAATAAGCCGTCTTGATATATGGATTCTCTTTAATTTAATGGAGAAAAACCTGTTGAATCGCATCTTCATTTGGGCCTCGCTTTACAAAGGCAACAAGAAGACTCTATAACTGAAACTATTAGTGATAGGAGATTAAAAATGGATAATTTACAAAAACGTTGAGGGTAAAACCACTACAAAAGGAGGTCTTCATCCGAAGAATGTAATGCTTTGTGGTGAAATTGCAAAGACATCCACTACTACGCATGCCCTTTAACTTCTGTTGTTAAAATATTTCCCCCAAATTTTGAATTTACAATTGCTCAAATTTCAAATTTGTGTGCTTTTAGAGTAACAAAACAATTGAAAGAATTAGTATTGATACAACTAAATTGATATGTCAAGTTGCGCACAAAAATTAATCTCTTGAAGGAAAACGTTCCTGCTAATTATTTACAATAATTTTTTACAACATTCAGAGAAAACTTACTCGAATTCAATGTTTCGAGGAGTTAAGATCTATGTTTTATGATGAAGCCCTTTGTCTGCGGACTGTTGAAAGCTGGCATTAAGAACTCCAGCGCGAAAATACTAGTCTAGAGTGGAATAAGTGTTTTAATAACTGGTTCGAGCGAATGGAAAAATGTAAAAAACTTCGAAGTGAATTATTTCAAAAACGATAAATAATACTTTAAGGTTCTAGTTGCATTATTGTCTTCAAACGACAAAACTTAAAAGGCAGTCGTATCATGAATTTATGCCAAATAAAGAGACAATACACTCGGAAATATTTGTTTGAATCATGAACTGTAGACAAAATTCGAGTAAAATAGCGTCCAGAAATAGCGAATCGGACGGGTGTCATATTTCATCAGGATAATACGCGGCCTCATGTCTTTGACAACTCATCAAAATTTGTTGAAGATAGATTAAGTTAAAATATCATTAACAATTCCTCTATTATTTATGACGGAGTAAATACCCCAGAGGTATTTTTAAAAAGTGTGACGTCGGCAATGCTGACGTCACAATTACCCACATTATGATCATCACACATAATATAAAGGTTTTTCTAAAATAAACTTCAAAAATTACTTAACAAACTTCGTGTATTCAACGGGCAGCGCTTCAACTTCCCAAAAGGTCCGTACTGCACGACGGCTCGAACACGAATGCCCAAGTGATTATTTTCGATTGAAGTCTTCTGCTGTTAGCCTTACAGGCTTGTACAGCTGCTTGCTTGTAATGCCCTGAGTGCCTGCTGCTGCTGCTGGATTCGGTGAAGTTAGCTCTGTTAGTCTTATTGACGACTATTACAGCTTCATCGAAACTGGCTCGCGAATCCTGTGATTCGCGAGCTATCAGAGCTATCGGCCCTGAGTGCCTGCAGTGCGGCCGTATTTAAAGGGGCCGTCGGCCGTTCAGTTGTTGACAAGTTTCATTTTAACACATATTTTTAAAGTTAATTTATTACAATGCTTAAGTACGGCCGTATTTATTTTAACGTTAGTTTATTACAATATTGAAGTGTAGCCGTATTTAAAGAGGCCCTCGACCGTCGATTTGGTGGGAACTGCGCCGATATATATATATATATATATACACTTACTGTATTTTATTCTTTAACCAATTTGCCCATCCTGAGGTTGAAAGAGGCTGCTTTTAGCAGTGAGGTCGAGTTCTTTTGCACTGCTAATATATTCTTTTACTTTGGTCTTTTATAACTGTTTCTTTCTTTTTTGTGGATATTATTTTCTTTTCGCAATAAAGATTATTCTTTTTTCGAATCGAATTCCGTGTAGATTAATATAAAACATTAACACTAGATTTACTGGACCCGTCAATTTGATGGATAAACCCTAGATGAAAAGTTCCGTATACTTGTATAACTTTGCCTTTTTTATTAATTTATACTACTTCTGGCAACATTGTCTTATACATTTTATTGTAAAACAGAAAATATAAGAATACAATAATGCACAAAATTACTACAGACTCGTTAGTAGTAGTGTTAAAGACGCACGTAGATTTCCCATTGATGCAATTAATTGATAAACAAAATGAGAACACGTTACCATGCCACTAATAATTCATTGCAATATTTGTGTAAATTTTCTTGTTTAAACAAATATCAGCAATCGTTTATAAGTTCGGTATTTTTTTTTAAACAAGGTCAATTACAAAATTACAAATACATCTCAACCTAGCGAAACGCTCACAATCATTTCATACATGCAACAAAATGTTTATTTTAATATACACTAGTTGCACCCAGCAGATTATATACTGCCAATATGTTATATTAATTCGTACCAAAGAATTTGTTTTTATACGTCCAAAAATTGCCCAGTAAAATCATTTAATATTAATCAACTAACTACTGTTTAAAACTTTCAACGTCTACTTTATTCAGCGCAAATTTATTTCTAAAATAGCTTAATCTAATCCCTATAGCTTTAATTACGAAAATCAAGTTTCGTTATTTCAAAGATTACCCAAATTAGAACAGTAGAAGACGAAATATTTAAATTGTTTTTATGATATTATTATCAATACAATATACAGACAGTGCAATTATATCTTTTTTTATACATTTTTCTTAACGTTAAGTATTGAATAAGATAATAAACAGAGAAATTTATTAAATATAATAGTCCTATTACAACAATAATATACTTTATTTTTAAGGCAACAAAGATTCATTTCTTAATTCAAACTTACAAGGGTTACATCAGGGGATACAGCTATCACAGCAAACTTTAATAAACAAAAGTTCGGGAAATAGATTTTAAATAAAAAGGTAAAAATGACACACAATACAGAAACTAATATTTTAATTTCCATTATTGGAATAAGAAGGCTTTTTCAACACACCAATTTTCCTTAGGTATCTAACAATAAATGGTGTAGCTGTTAATGTAATACCTATTCGAAATGGAGCAAAAAACTTATGTACTCCATAAGCAATAACAAAGGTTCCAGCATTAGATACTGCAAGTTTTGAAAGTGCGCTTTCGTTAATATTAACATATTTTAATATTTCAACTAAGTTGACTCCACTGTGAACAAAAAGTATAAACAGTTAATAGCACATATAATTATGTAATTACCAAAGAGCAGTGGGGGCAAGTATATTTAAGTATTTGGTATTTGGGGGCAAACATTGCCAAAACAAGATATGCAAAGGGGAAGTTCTTTATAATAAATTTTCTTCCTTAGTCATATGCATAAATTGAGATATAAGAAATTTACTAAATTGGTCAAAGTACACTACTCATCAACTGTATTAAATATGGACAGATTGAAAATTAATGGAAAATTTTATTATGATAATTAAAAAGCTATTATAAAATCAATCAAACCATCAAAGTAACATACCTAGACACAAGAACATAGCAGCCCCCCAAAGATAGTAATGATATAGCAACATGAAATACAATGACAGTAGAACCGTACTCTTTTACAGCCTTTTTCAATTTATCTTTGGCAGTCATTGCTTTTTGTACATCAGTACTCATAGTCCGTATTCCAAATGTGACAGCTATGCTTTGAAAAATGATGAAACAAATTGATTTGACTTATATTAAAACTTTGAGCATAGATAGTAATAGATATAAATTTCTTTGTTGTCAAGTATAAAGTGTATAAATTTAAACTGTTCATTGCTAACAGTAATGAAAGTTATATCACCACCAATTCAAATATTCCAATTCTCAGAATTAAGGATCTTAAAGTAATAATAAAAAAGATTCATTTTCATATTTTTCAGAATGACAGCTGTCAAGTTATGTTGCTTAAATAAATGATACAAAAAAACAATAATTTTTGTCTTATTCACATACAAGAAAAACAGATTACTTATAATAAAAATATATACCATTCTATTATGGCACAGAAATATATAGCTTCTTACTAGTCTTTACTATGAATTGTTGAACTTTACCATCATTCAATCAATTGCACATAGTTTTAATTAAGCAATGAAAAAATTTCATTGCAGAATCTTGTTTTAGTAATTACTGCAATATCTACTGTCATCAGTGTTTTGTGTTTTAAGTTACTTTAATAGTTAAATAAATGATCAAGTGTACAACATTTATTACCTTTATTATGGAGTTTTTCTTGATACTCATTTCGTAATGTCAAATAATGTGCACTATGCAAATGGTCAGACAAGTACTTGTATCCTTGTCCCCATTGTGAACCAGGCATATTTAAATGGGTATGATTTCCACAAAATGGACTGGGTACATTACTTTGCATAGATGATGATAGGCTGACTGCTCCACGGCAATCATATTTATTAACATGAGGATCAGCTTGAAGTGTAATGTTAATTTCAAAGTAAGATTGTTTATGCCCAATAATATTAATAACTGATTCTGAGATGTCTCTTTCTCGCAATGGCGAGAATCTTCCCATCTCAGCTGCATTTATATCAACTACATTATTTGGTAATTTGAGGGTGACTGCTTGAGGAAACTTGACAGATCTTGTATTATGTATAGCCTTGCCAACTTGATTCGAACCACCTAAATGAAAGCACAAGATTTATAAAAAACTTATTTCTCTTATTAACTTTCAGTTTGCGTATTTTTATTTCGATATAGCGGATTTTAAATAACACGGCCATTTTTTAATTATTCATACAATAATAATTACTTACAATGTAAACACTAACAAATTTAGTTTCTCGAAATGCAAATTAACTAGTAATTAATAGTCGTCGATGGAAAATTCCTAATGATAAGATTAAATAAAGACTTACCCCAATAGGTGTTAAATAAGTATGGTTTTACTTTTACATAATTTGATTTTACACAACCTTTGTACATTTTGATTAACCAGGAATAATTTAGAATTTCTTGTGTTTTAGCTAGGCCGGAAGAAAATAATAATACGAACACAAAATAACAACGCAGTTGTTATAGACAATATACTATAACAGCTGGTGTATACATTTTTAGAAGTGATATCCATAGAGCCGAGTACATAAACATTACCGTGTTGTACAGATGATGTAAGATTTATGATGATCATCAAATTTGACAAGAGGTGTGAAAACAGTACTAATGTATCTTGTTTCGTTGTGTTTATTACTATGCATTTACTTTGCTCAAAAGAATATCTTTATGAAACGATAACATCATGTTAGACAAACTGAATCCTGTGGACGTTTTTCATATTTTATTAGTCGTTGTAGAAAAAGAATGGAGTATAATAAGTAGAATATGAATTATCTTGCTTAAGTAAACGACATAGTGGCATTATTTTTTTTTTGAAAAGTTATATAATTATATTAGATAACTTTATCTTGAAAATGGTTTTACTAAAAATGTACATGAATAAAACCAATATTTACTATTGTCTTATCCGTAAGGGTGAAAGGAGAAACAATTAAATCTTTCCTTAATAAAATCAATATTTAAAAAAGATGCAGAACAGATCTCAGCAGGCATTGCCAAAATTACATACTCCAGCCTATACACAGTGAATGATTTCAGAGGCGAATGTTCTTATCAAATAATTTAGCCTCCATTTATAGATCGCTGCTGCTGCTGCTGCTGCTGCTG
>DWQX01001982.1:0-24162 GCA_018245475.1 Pharmacophagus antenor
CCTATATAATTATGTAATATATTTAATTAATTATATAATTATAAAATTGCTGTATAATTATCTTTGAATTCTTTTTTAGTACAATTAAATTCATAAATCTTTTGTTTTAGTTGCCTGAGGATTTTGCCAATAAATTTGTTTATCGGACGAATAAAAAGATGACAAGTTTCAAATATATGCAAGTTTGAAGTGTATTCAAGTTGGAGATATTTTCATAATGTTATGTCCATTGATTTTGTTTAAGCATAGACCATAAGATTAAATTAGACAAATTAAGTCAGTAAATAACTTTATTGTGTTTAATTATCACCACATAACATATTAAACCTTTACGTTTACTACTCTTTTCTATAAATGCTGGAATAGACTGTACAATGTAAAAACACTTAAGTTTGAAGTAGAAGTTTGTCATTGAAAAAGTTTTCCTACAGTACGATTTATATTGTTTTGTATATAATAAAACATAAAATTAATGTAAAGACTAACAGCTTTTTACTTGTCATGTTTATATGTACTCGATATTACAAAAAGTTTTCAATGCTTGTCCGTCAGTTTGTGATGAATTGGATGAACCGATTTTTCTGACAGATCGTTGCAGATTAACTATAGGTTTCATCTAGTTGAAGAAATAAAATAAATTTATACTCTATATTTGTTAGTGTGTATACTAAGTAACATTTTTATATTTGAATATAAAAAAGGAATTATGAAAATAAAAGACGTGTTTGAGTATATTAACAAATAAATAATTTAATTGGAAATTAACATTTTATACTAGCTGTAAAGATATTTTTTGCTTAACCAAAATAGATAGTTTCTATTTTTTTTCTATTATTTTTATATCTCCTATTAGGCTGATTATAAATGAATAAATAGTGCGCAAGCGGTTATACACACCTAATGGGCACATAACGCTTTACAACAAAATTCTATGAGATAGAGATAAAACATTTTTATATTAAAATATTTTTACTTAGTACAATATCCGTGTGCTTCACTGCACAATCTTAACTATTATGATTGAGAGAAAGAGATAGAGAAAATTCCGAAAAAACACTCTACCGCTGGTACATGAGTATAATGCTTAAGCCATTTTCCTGCCTCATAACATTTCTATATCCATTACTCCTAAGGCCGGTACATTTTATTCGTCGTCTTCACAACAATATACTTTAAGTAATAATAAAGTTTTAAACGCTCAACTATCTAATAAACTATTGCATTTTGTTATGTAATCACATTACTATATAAGTTATTCATCGAAACAGTTTCAACGATCAAAATTTTAATATTAACAAATAGATTATAAACATCAACTGTAAAGTTTCACATTATGAACTTCTGCTACAAGATTCGTGTATTCCGTGGTTTGATTGAATTATTAGAAAATAATGATTAAAATAAACAATGACGTCGGATACAACTTTTGTTTCTTAATGTAAATAAATAATTATTAATCACATAAAATTAAAAAGGAAATTAATATTTATTCAGGCACCATTTTCTTAATCTATAAACTGAGAAAGAGGTTTAAAGAAAGCAGTCATTTAATAATTTATATGAAGAGAAAATTTTATGATTACTGACAAGTTCCTTAACTGCATGTAGTACGTTTTAACATAAGACCAAAGAGAATATATTCAATAATTACATTTCAGTTTTTAGCAGTCGTATAATGTTCAAGAAATTTAAATCTAATTGTATAGGTTCATAAACGGACATAGTAATTTTAAATCTGTCACTATAGAGCTAATTGGTACTCTCCTAACTGCATCTATTTATACTGAATGATATAGATTTTATTATTATAACATATTTATACTTAAAACTGCTAATTATTTTTGTTTTGTTATTTAGGTTTAATTTTAAAACTCAGAATCGATATGCATAATTTGCAAGTTGCGATTTTCCTAAGTTCCGTTAAAAACAATTTGGCACATTGCAGAAAAAAAATGTACATTAACTTTAATATTTTTATAGTAGTAAAGCAAAGGAACAAAATTATGTAGACAAACAGGAAACTAAAAAAATATATCAATTGATGATATAGCCATTATTGCACAATATGGAACGTTAACAAATACATAAAATGTAATGAATAACAAACACTGACGTTTTGAAATCTGTTTCAATAAGAGTGTTTTCAAAACGTCGAATTGGAATTTACAAAGTTTGATTTCATCTAGAATTTATTATTCAATTTAACATATAATTTAATTGGTTGAATTACGGCAAAAGGTTTAGTTTACTGCTTTGTTGAAAAAGACTAGAATTCAAAATTTATTTCTACATTTTACTAACCATACATTAGTGGAATGTAAGCAGCAAGAGAGTTACGAGTATAACTGTTAATATCAGATATAATTAATCAAATTATTATCGCTTATCCCGCGTTGTGCAACGCGAATGGATACGTAATATGTGCTCACTATACTGAATGAGCCACTTTTGACAATTTACATGCCTACAAGACAACTTCCCAAAAATAAAATTTGTGATTTATACAATAACCTTGCAATACTGCAAATGCCGGTAAAATTCCATAATTACTTTTAACACCATTTCAAATATTGATACAAAACAGGGAACGAGTATCCCTAACCCCACGGACAAATTTTTATTCAACTTTAGGAAGATGCCTTGTATTTAACATAAATTGTAGCACAAACTGCCCACTCCATTTCGACTTATCCACAACACAAATTAGGTTAATGAAAAATGACGTTAACCCAAAATTTTGATGAGAATCACAAACAAAAGTTATATTTAATTTTACATTCACATACTAAATCAGTTTTCTTTGTCTTCAGTAAAACACTATAGAACAGATTATACAAACATAACAAATATTATCACAAGACTTTATATGATTTAAAGGCAACGTAAAAATCTTGTCAGTGTTATTTTGCCTTAAGATTATTTAAAATTTTTTTCTTTTGTTTTATTAATCATTATTATATAATTTTGTATAATATTTTCATGCATGCATTACTGGACAAGAGAAGAAGTACACTAAATGATACAGGGGATTTAAATTGTGAATAGGTTAGTTTATTTGTTCGGATAACGTTAATTTAAAAAAAAAACAATAATCCGACGGCCATTTAAGATTTGAGCAGTTTATTCGCCCGCTGATTTGCAACTGCAATGCGTGTCTCATTGCTCTCACCCTATAAACATAATTATATAAAAGATATGAGGAGATTATTTTGGAATATTTAATATACTGAACACGTTATATAGTTAAAAAAGGATGTAGATGTTGTGTGTGTAGATATATATACACACACACACATGTGTGTGTGTGTGTAGATATATATACACACACACACATGTGTGTGTGTGTGTATTACACCTAAAAGAAGGAAAAAAAAAGAATTCATGAAAATATTTTTTAATATGTTATTAATTAAAAATTAACAAATATGAACAAGAAAAGGTCTAATTTTATGATACAAATGTAGGCATATGCGAGCATTCAGAGCCATTACTTTGTTCACTTAACATCATGTGAAAGTGAGATAGTGTCTGTTCATTATTGATAAAAAAGTGTTAGAAACGTACGGTTTAAAAACGTCTTACCCACCCGTCAGCGAAACATTCTTTGGTATAATTATATTATAAAATTAAATTATGTTATATTACAAAACCAATAAAATAAATTATTACTAAGTCTTTTATAAAAAATGTTTTTGTTACAAATCATTTTCATTATTGAATCATCACGTTATTTATGTATGTACATATTTTAACATTAGAATTACAAATCACAACACATAAAGCAAGTATTGTGCATATCATATCGCTGTAAAAATGCAAAGCGTAGTTTAAATCATTAAGAAGATCCTTTATAAAAATAATACTTACAGACGTCGTCGGCGTGGTGTTTGTCGGTAGGTCTGTGTGTTGTGATTGTGTCTCGTGGCGTTCGTTTTACAATCTATTTTTGTGACTAACATAATACTTAATCTATAGGAACCTAACTTTAGCATAATTTATTAACAAAAATTAAATTAAATAGTAATCTTCCCACGCAGTAACGGTTAGTCTGGTTTTTTGTACTTTACATATTATTTTACATATTTTATAAGACACTACTATAAGAAATAAAGTAGTCTTAATTGAATATAAAATAATTAAAAGGTGTAGGAATAAGATAAAAAAATAAGTAAATTATAAATAATTGTGATTTATTACAAAATGAAGAGCTGATGGCTCTAAATTTTATTTAACGATTTATTATGAATACAAAACAAATGACATCGCTAAGGCACCACATAAAACTTATATTCATTGACTATTTGCGAAACCCCGTAACAGCAAACATTGATATAGTCTCAAATGGCTCGTGACGGCCATATTAAAATTAGATACATTATTTGTAATTGAAATACGTCATTCTGTGAGAATTGATGAAATTGAAATATAATTGTCTTGCTGACTTACATGCCAGTTATGAGCCTTCTTAATTATTTAATATCGAATTATTATCACACGTCGATGAGTTCCATCGAATCTAACACATTGTTACACATTTTGTAATACGTGTGACAATTAAATTGGGATTCTCCTAATGCGAAAACACAGATGCAGCTGTGTGCATACGTTTTATTTTGTTGAGAAATGAAATTTTACATTTAAACGTAATAAATGCAACTTAGCAAAATACATAAATAAATATTTCTACCTATGTGTGTGTTACAAAATATGAACTATTGAATTAAGTATCAAGATTTACTGCATAAGAAGAGCACCTTTTAAACGAGTAAATTTTTTGGGAATAATAATTATCCAAAAACAAAAAAATATTTTAAGATAATTTAGGTCGATTAAATTGAATTAGTTAATTAAATTATTTAATAAAATAATTAACTTAGAGAAATAAAAAATTAAATTTATAATACTGTTCATTTTATACAGTAGAATATGTTATTACAAATCTTTCAATTATAATAATAAAAATCATTGCTGTAGCGAAGATTAGATTAAATTTGTAAAGTAATAATTTTTTGAATATATAACCGAAACTGCCGATTGCAGAGATTAATTTGATTATGGTTAGACATTATTATATCTGGATAATATAAAGAAAATAATGGAAAATATGATTCCAAATGTGATAGCAATCCTTAGTAAAAATAAAACAACGTTTTGTCAAGTAATACATTTTCGTAATATGCCTGACCAATGTCTACAAAATGTTATCATTAATAATCTATTAAACTTTAAATAAAAATAACCTTTAAATTGTTTGATATTTAAAAACTAGGATCTCTATCTGTAATTTTTTAGTTAAAAGCTTTATTGAGAAAAGACTAATTGTATGTGTATTTTGTTCATTATTTGTATATAAAGAAATGAGAATGTGTGTGTACGATTAGTGTTTTGTTCGAGCGCCGTCCCAGTTTACTTGAGCAGCTCGTGAGCGCGCTGGTTCGCCAAAGTTATCCTCGTTTCGTTTGATTCACCCTAAGGTACAGAATTCGTTTCTTTCTTTTCCACTCTTAATAAGTACTTTATATTACAACAAAGACCTATCCAAGCTGATTAACATTAAATTAAATTTATAATTTTGTGTATCAGAAAGTACTAACATCAATTTGTTCATTTTGTATTATACGTCAAGTGTTAAGAAAACGAAAATCCAAAAATTTAAACCTTATATGGCAAGATCGTGTTATTGGCGATTTATATCTGGTCTGATCTTATTGTTTCTTCAACCTAAGAATTTATCTCGGTACATTTTTTTTTACAAATACCAGACATACTACCACGTTTAATTTATGTTTTGAGGAATATGAAGACTTAAGCTATTAACATCAAGCTTGAAGAATTCTTTATACCGGTGAGTAAATATTGAAATAACATATTAATGAATATTGCATTTACACTGATTTTATAGGATCCAATTTGTTCTACTTGCTCGTAGTGAAACTCACAAGTTTTTAAGCAACATGAACTAATATTATATGAAAATAATAATTTTTATAAACAATACATCGTTACTTTCAAACCGAATGAAAAAATTGCACAACTTTTATACTTTTTTAAACACAAGTCAATTTTAATTTTCTATTTAATAATAGTTTAATGCAATAGCTTGGATAGATCTCAATAAAATATTATGTTAATGAAAGTATTAAACACTTATCATTACAATTCCAAGGAATATGTATTAAGAAGTTAGTTTTTTGAAAAAAATTCAACGAATTTTAGTATAAGTTTAGTATAGCGGTTAATGATTGTGTGATTCGATGTCCCAAGTATAGAAGACTAAAGATAATGACTATATTTTATTGTAATATTGTTTACAAGTTTATTACTTTTCACATTCCCTGCTATGGCATATCCGCACATGCAATAAGCTGCATGGGCAAGCGTTAGGAGAGGATATTAAGTTACCATTCAGAGGTTTACTATTACATATAATGACGGTGAATGACGTTGTACTTGTATGAGTTATGATCGTATTACATTTTGGTAAGTTTCTAAGTGACATAAAGTTTTGTATTTGTTAACTGTTTTTATTTTTATACATTTATACAACTAATATTATAATAAATAAATATAAAACGTTTTGCGATTAAAATTGCGTTAATTATGAACTCTGCAGTCGGCAATTAAGACCTCGACACATGTAAATATGTATGTAAAGAAGAGTGTGGATGTATGTGTGAAGGTTTGCCGCCGTCTACTTGAGGAGCTCGTGTGCGCGTTGATTCGCCACCCTTATCCTTTCATCGTTCGATTCACCCTAAGATATATAACAAAGTGTTTTGTGTCTTCTTATAATTTATGTACAATAAAGCCTTTACACAGAATACCAGTTCTCCATTGTTAATATATAAAAAAAAAATTATTAGCGATTTATAAATTAAAAAAAAAAACTCTTTCCAAATCATTGGTGACAATCGCATTTATAAAATTACTTAATAGAAATGATAGAATTATAGACTTATTAAACGTTTTAAATACAAAAAAAACTGGTCATTGTGTGTTTAAAGGCGTTTAACAAATATATGTCAGTGTCTTTACAGATTTTGGATATATTTGGACATTTGATATTGAAAGGATATTATTCCATGGATTGGTATGCAACAGGTTTAATTTAAAAAGAGCTAGCCAAAATCTTGAATCTAGTTTTTTGGGTAGTGTTCGATGAGTTTTATGAACAATTGAGTCCAATGTATTGATGTTAGGCAATCGCATCTATTTGCGTATTCTATTAGAAATGAAAGAGAGAGCATGCTTCAACTGAACAGGACAAACTAGTGACTCATTCCACTAAGCTAATTGTCACTGATTTGAAAACAACGCGTTAGTTAGGGTTAGAATTTACAGGAGATTATGAACAAAATTTAAATACACTACAATGATATGACAATGCATATAGAGGTCCCACTCCAGACAACATATTTTATTGATAATCTTTTTCCATGTTCATGTTTCAAGTTTTTAGCCTCAGAATCGCAAGAGGGATTTCTATATGCAATGTTGTTACACACTACACACATAGTTACCATCCAACTAGATTTAAAAATTATTCTACAAGAGTTGATATGTTAATGATAATAATACTTTTCTTATTAATAAGTCCCTTGAATTAATGACTCAATTATTTATAATAAATAATGAAAAGATCACAGGATAAGAGTAAAAACTTTATACTATTTGTTTAACTTTAAATGCATGGTCTAAATTTTTTAATTGTTTTGGAATTATCTTACATATTTATAATTTGTTTTTATGCGATTGCGAAGTTCAATAAAATGTAATTTATTATCAGTATATAACACAGAAAATCTTATATTTAATGTGTGTTCTTTGTTTATACGTATATTGCACAAAATAAACGAAATCATCCAACATGGTGGGAAAGTAGAACTACTGATTTTGGTCAACCTTTTTGTGTTAAAAGGTAAAATCGTATTTATGTTTTTACTTCGCAAATACGTGATCAATATTTAAAAAAAAAAATAAACAATTAGTAAATAGTTCCTCTTAATGTTGTCATATAAGTAATTGTGCGTTACCTTGCGGTTGATGCGATCGATCTGGCGATTCTGATTCTCGAGTTCGGAGCCCATGTCGAGCGCCATGTTGCGCAAATTGCCGATCATGGTGTTCACCTGGCCCATGTTCTCCTCCATTTCATCCTCGCGCGCATCGTTCGTTATCCTGAAAGTTTCATATTTATTTAAAATTACTACATGATACGTTACCTCAACATGCTTTATGCACATAATACTGGGGCGATATCCATGAACTTCCCAAAAATAATATCCGTTTTCTTGACATATAATTTTTTACTTTGCTTAGTTTCGTTAATCCTTAACGAATGAGCGCATTTTTCTAAAACTGACCAGTAGGTCGACGGATTTTTAAGAAATTAAGTACTTCATTTCCAGAGCGAGGGAAGGTGCATAATTAATATTGCTTTATTAGATTTCATAAAAACTTACTGGAATAATAGTATATCAACAGATATGTCCATACAAAAGATCACTAAAGTAAAAATTTATCATAGTCATAGTCATTATCACCGTTTATATTTTCGCTCTGGCTGAGTTCATCATCAGTATCACTATCCGTAATACGCATAACACGTTTTTTTTAGGAAGTATGCCACTATCAGAACTATCGTAATTATCACTTTCATGTTCATCTACTCCATTTCTCCAATTTTCTTTTTCAATCATAAAATTCATCTTCGCAACTAGAAAATTCCAGGTTTCTACTGGTACTTGGTTCTTCAACACTTCTTTTCTTTGCCATATTTTATAGGGCTTAAATTATGAATAGAAAAAAGAAAAATAGCGCGCATGTACGCACGACTTCGTTTCTCTTCTAACAGATAGTGCTACGAAAATGACGATAACAAACTTTATTAATCGTAAATAAAATGATGTATTTTCGCTCGATGCTCGGAGAGAAATGCGCACCAGAGTGTGACAAAAAACAATTGCCCATCGCCCTTCATTGTTGCATGTATAATTAAAGCCAAACCTAGTTTCCTAAAATATCACGTCATGCCGCGTGTATGGCGGTATTCGATTTTTTTAGAATATTTAAAATTTCGCGAGTATGGCGGCATTCGTTCGTTAACTAATAAAAGAGCGACGATAAGTGTTGACATTAAAAGGTTTTAAAACTTTTATTTTTTATTAAGAACGTGTTGCACCTATTCGTGTAAAATATTAAGTTTCTAATTAATGAAATGGGTTAACACTTGACCTCAATTTCAGATGACATTATTTACAATGAAACCGTAGATAGTCAAGCGTGCTTTGCCCAGATACTCTCGCTCTAACACGTACGATTGTCGGAGCACAGAAATGCTACTATTGTTGACATAAAGGGTAGCACCCTTAATGTCAATAATAGTAGCTAGGCAGGGGGACTTGATCAAACCCTACCACCGTGTTACCGTTACAGCACTCACCTGCCTATGTAGCCGGCTTGTGGGCCTATGCCATTTCGCTCATCCATTACTCGCTGGGGCTGATTGTTCACCACCTTGCCGTCGTCGTTTCCCTTCCATGTACCGTCGTCCTCCTTGAACGACGCTCCTCTAGAAATCAGTGAAATGACAGTTTGCAGAGCAATAAAATGTGAAAAGATCATGGTAAAGTAATTAGACTATTTAGTTTTTCCTTTCGTATTAACATTAGTTAATAAATTAAATTACTTAGACGTGTAGATGTACAATAAAAAAGGTCCGAAATAAAATTGTTAATATGTTAATATATAAATATATAATACTTTATGTAGTAATACTTTTTTAAAAATAACGGCTACACTGATGATTAATTTTTGTTTAAACTTAAGAAACATATTCAGACATACACAGTATCATTATATATAAATCGTGTTAAAGAATATTATTTTTAATTATTACTAGTACTAAAATTGTTCATAAATTTTTTTTATTCAGTTTTTTTTTTAATTGATAATTATTATATTTAAGCACTATAATTTTTTATAAAATGTATGTATGTAGTACTAATCACGCGCATCGAATTTCCTATTCCTTTTATTTTTCAACATTAGGCATTCTGGAAAAAAAATAATATTAGAATAAGTAATGCTTTTGAACTTCATTTCAATTTACGATTTTTCTGCCATAATATTGGTATGCATAAACAATAAATAAATACTGTTTTACAAAGTAGAGATAGTATGGAGATATTTTCAAAAGTGACTGTCGTATTGGTTGTTACTGGTATAATTAATATTCTCAATAATAAATGTAAGGATCTAGTAGGAACAGATATTTAATATATTAAAATAGTAGTATTAGAGTAACTAATCTACTTAAACGTATTAATACTGAGTCTTCGCCGACGCAAGCGGTCAATATTAAATGAATTATAGACTCATACTAGTTTAATAAATCATAAAATAGCTTTCTAAAAATAAAATATTATTTTATAATAGAATATTCGCCCACCAGATTGTGTACCCATTTTTGCATTCAACGACTCGAAATTTAAAACTCTTTTCTCCTGCTAAGTGTGAAATTTCAAAAACCTTCCGAATATCTACACACAATAAAGATCAATCCCTCTAAATCTCACCTTTCTAGGAGGAGCAGCTTAAGGTGTGCATTGATATTTAGGACAATCAGAACTTTGATTTTTTAGTACAGATTAACTTTTACATAAATATCAAGGCAACGTACTTATTGCATGGCAAAACGCAGATGCCGCAACACTTCTCCATGCCGGATAGATTCTTCTCGGCCTCTCGCATGTCGGCGTTGATCTGATCCATTCCCTCCTCGATCCTATCCAATTGTTCTGTCCACACATACACGTTCGTTTTAAGACCATCCCTCGTAATACTGTCACGTCAATGTGTAAAGCACCTAACCATATTGACTCGAATGATACGCGATCAATTTACTTTCCATTATGAATTAAACTTCATTACTTTTTTATCACATTAATGTAACTTTCTCTTGTAAATTCTCAACGCTCTCGACAATAACCGGGATTAAGTGTAAGACAAGATCTCTGTAAGTATATATGATTCTGTTGTGTGTACTAAAACCATGCTAACAATAACATCGAAGCGATTCTATATAGTTTAAGCGACTAAAGACAGTTTTGTGTCGTCTTGTTTAATCTGTAAACAGATTGTCTGTATTCTCTTTTGTCTCACACTTGATCTGGTTGGCAATTTAACTAGAAGTAAAATTTACCTTTAAGTATGATGTATGTGCTGATATTATGGTGATAAAAATACTAAAACTCGTAATTAATGGCTAACATATAGAGATATTAATAATTTCATAAATACTAAAAAAAATCATGCAATCAACAGCGAGATTAGAAATAGACGTGCATAGCTAGATGCGTGAAAAACTAAATAAAATAATTCATACTGTCGCATATATTTAGATGATCGCTAGAGTTGCACGATCGCGTCCCGCGGGCGACACGCGTCGGTGCTGTTTACTCACTAATCACTTTATTACGATATGGTGGCGAACAGGTACACATTTACCACATTTTTATTACCCATCATTAGAAATTAAAACTGTTGGAATACTTCAATTCGTTAAATATTAAATTCATCGCTATTCAATGATTTCATTTAAAAATTTAACTGGCATTTCGGATACAAGCCTTATTATAATGGGTGATGTAAGATAATACTACTGGTTGCTTACCGCCCTGTTCATCCAGCATGACCAGGGTTTTCATGCCCACCTCGTGACTCTACAACACAATAATGATGTCACTATAGCTCGCCAAACAATGCGCTGAGCGACGGCGGCGGTTCGCGTGCGGTGTTACCGCGCGCGCGCCGCCCCGTCACCCACACGACAAACTCATACTGACAACTAAAGAGAAAATAAAAAAGAAATGAGCACGGGCGTGAGACCGCCGCTACCGGCGGCCACTCCTCCCGTGGTGGCGTAAAACAAAACATCAAATTAGCGAATGAGCGTATCAATTAAAAAGCCATTCCTAAATGAACGGTGAATGCAGCAAAGTCGTTTTACTTGAAGAAGAGAAATGAACCAGCTAACATGTAGTGTGGAGGAGCGAGCGGCGGCCTCGCAGCCGGACACAGATCGCATCGAGCTAACAGTACAGACCTACTGCGCTAACATCGAAAGTACGATTAGCCATGGAGATGAAGGCGTACACCATTTACTCTATAACGTCCACAGACACAGTCGGTAAACGCGCATTCATGTCGGTACCGCCGCATCATTAAGAGAAGAGAACAGTAGATTCGGAAAGAGAAATAAACATACCTATAAAAAGCGTTCCGATCAATAAAAATTCAAAGGAAGAACTAAAGAGATTGCGCAGCTCATACAAATTAAATCTTCAGCAAAAGATAGAGGTTACAGTCTTTTGCGACATTTAGCAACGAACGGCCATCGGGCGTATCTATTTACACTATGTTGTAAAGTCATCCCCATCGAAACAGAAACACACGCAACATCGATCTGAGATAAGTCGTTATTCAAGAGAAACGTCAAAGAAAAAACAAAGAGTTATTATTTTACTGCACATTCAACACAGACGTTCTCACGTTTGGACTACCCAGTGTTCAGTAAGTCTTACCGCCCTGGTGACTCAACATATGAAGCGCTTGCCCCCCGGCGTCCTCGCTCTATACATAAAATAGAAATCAAAATAATATATCGCAGGAGAGAGTATCGGGGTGTGTGGGTGGCGGGGTGCGGTGCCGGAGTGGGGCGCGGCGCGTTGCACTGAGGCGCGGCGAGACGCGGGCGTGCTTGCAGCGTGCGTGCGTGCCTGCGTGCGTGCCTGCCTGTCTGCGTGCTTGCCCGCCGCGCTAACACACACTACTCGATCAACAACATGCATGCAGTGAAGCTTGCAAGTAAAACCAGACTCAGTTTTATCTGTGCGCAGTTTCATATGATTCATGATAATTTTGTGTGATGTTCAGAGTCGTGCGTTGAGGAGAAGCGTTTCGAATTTACTTCGCTCGTATCATTTTATTACGTTTGATGTGAATTAGGTAAGTTTCGAGAGTCGAGTACGAACATCTGAAATGCACAATGTAAAGTATCGTACGATCGGATAATACACGGGTTTGTATAATGTCGATTCGTCGATCCGGCTGGCGTCGACAGGAATATCGCTCGCTGTTAGATTTGTGCAAAGTGGTGTATATCATCTACATAAAAAAATAAGGCATACAAAGATGTGGGTTTTCCGTAACAAGCCGTGTGTTTGACGTTAATCGGTTAAGTTAAAGCTCAGAGGATGCCCGCACCTTTGCATTTGGTTTAACTGTGGCGTAAGTTTTAACAAATAGTCGATGCGTTACCCCCTTAAGCTCATCGAAGCCGACGAGCCCGGCTTTGGCTCGGCTGAAAATCCTACGGCGCTCGAACAAGATTAGCGAAAAAAGGTAAAATAGATAAAATTGTAAGTAATTTAGTGTTGCAAATTTTGCAGATCACTCACCTCCCTGGTCGTCTAGAGCGACCAGAGTACGAATGCCGGCCTCCTTGCTCTAGACCAGCCGCAGAAACAAAAAGTCAGAGCATGTTAGTTGTGAGGGGTACGGTGGAGTGAGTGGACGGTGGGTGATGACCGCTCGCCGCACGGCGCACTGGGCGCAGTGCGTCCGGCCCGTTCGTGCGTGTCACAGGGTCAAGTATTGCAATGGCTTACATTAGTGTCGCGATCGAGAAGATAAGTTCACAGAGTATATATTCCTGGTGAATTGAGAATTTCAATGTAACTGGATATGTTTTTTTTATCTGGTAAGTGTTATGCAGTTATGCGGATTCTGTATTGTGTTTCAATACATAGTATATTTGATACATGGTAAAGTACATACAAGACATATGAATTCATTAACGAGCGTCAATTCAATAAATAAAAAGTAAAATTAATAAAATAACTTAATGCTACTATAAATAATATAACAAAAAGTAGAAAAAACAAACATCGATTCAAAATAAAGGGTCAATATATTATAAGAAATATAATGTGACTGTAAATAATGATAAAACAATATCATTAGTCTGTATTTGGTGTGAGAGTTGCATTCAGGTGTAGCTCGATATCTGTTGGAGTCAAGTGGTAGGTCCATAGTGTGTACTTCGCCCATTTATTGGTAGTATGTGAATGTTTGAAGAAGGCATGAAAATCATAAAACATAAATGTTACAGTCAACAACAGACAGCAGCCACTACACAGAGACCTACTGTATGCAGATAAATAAAACAGGAAAGAATGGAATTAAACTTTAGAAGAAAGACGTTACTCAGTGTCAGAATATTAAATTATTTTATTAGTGACAGATATAATTGTACACAAAGTAAACTTAAATAAAGATTTGTTACTGTCTCATGTACATATAATTATTGCCAAAGAAAAGGAAAATAGAGTGCAATAAGAAGTGAAATTAGCCTTAACGGCGGGTATTAAATGAGAGAAGAGAATTTAATTTGATTAAAGATTCATATCGAAAGCAAGCCCAAGCACAAAAAATAAGACTTCAGAAAGGAAAGCAAATATATTGGTTTATTTAGATATGCTCTAAGGGGGTTGCTAATTCTGAGAATTATGTATATCTATTTCAAGGACTTGTTCACTATCGTAATGGGCTTCATGCTATGGACACATTAACAGCTCTTTGAGACGAAGTTTTATTTGGAGTTGACAGTTAACTTATCTTTCATATATAAATCCCACCGAGATTCGTGGGAAAATTATAATACACAAGTATTAACTGTCAACGCCTGTGGTATGACTGTCTGGGGAACACTCAACATATAAAAATTATATCGCTACAAACAACACAAAGGGCTAGAGAGATCTCTAACATTTCCAGAAACATTTAGGCACGGATCATGCAACACCCATTCACGTATGGTTATAATAAATACATACAATAAATAAGGCAAAAGGGAATTAATAAAAAAATAGGATCGTCGGGAAGGGACAGCTACGAAAACAAAATAAAAACACCACATATATAAATAGCAACATCGACACATAACAGCCAGGGGTAGCAGAGGCTGCGCCCTAAGGGGTTCGAAGGACGGGCGTCGGATGTCTAACCGAGTTTGGGGGCTATCCAGGACACTTCCGCTATACCCCTCACTCCCTCGCATCGAGAACACCTCTCTCACAGATTACAAATTATCAATCACATAATCAACGGAACAACTGAACATAAATACTTAAAAACTATGAGAGAAACTTAAATTCACTGATTTTTTTGCACGCACACAACGTGTCCGATTTTAAAAATGATTTAAAATGAGAAATGGGAACTCTCTCCAGTATACATTATGTTGGCCGCTTAAAAATTAAATTATTATTATAACATTAGTACACAACACAATATCAATGATTTTTCTTAGAATTTCTCAATTACTAAAGATTATATCACATACATTTTAATTTCGTATTAAATACCATCATTTTAATTTTATCACAATTATATGAATTAATTACGTTAAATAATATTAAGATCATATCATTTTTTTTTTCAATAACTTATTGCAATAAATTCTTGTTATATTCATATTTATTATAATTTAAACGGTCATAACCAAAAATTTTTGCACCTTTTATTTTTATTAAAAATAACTGAGGTTTTAGTTATGATCATTTTGTTATTGTTATGACATGATATAACGGGTAGGGGGTTAAAATAATATTATAGCGTTCTTACCTCTTCGCATAGTTGCATCATGCGCCGTGTGGCCTCCAATGACTGAAATCAGATAATGTAAGTGTAGATAGATAGTTTTATTCCTTACTATCATTATAGAACATATTCTTAGTTATATCTTAAATTTAAAATAGAAAACAAAGTAAATTCTTTAAAAACAAGTAGGTTTAATGTATTCATGTACATTAAATAATTTTCTTGGGAAATTTAGTGCTAAGGGGTATGTAAGATCCTGCTTACCTCATCGGTGACCTGACCGGCACGCATCTGGAGCTGTTCCAGCTCACTTCGAGGAACGCCATTTTCTGCGGGCGCTGCTGAAGGCATCCTGTAAACAAAAACATTACACATTTACTTGTCGATAAAATATTACGTAAAGAATTTACTTAAGAATATTCTCAAATAAAAACATCTCGAATGAAATTTCTTCCAAATAGTTAAATTCTTATTTTGTCGATGATTTAATATTTGATCTCAATTTCACACGATGTTAAGTAACAATGACGCCGTACATGGTGAAGCGTGATCATCCAAATTCCGGCTATCACATCTATAACTGTCGCAACAAAACAATGCTGTTATGGCGGCAGATTAACATTGACTGGAGATTACAGGTATGTTCGAATAACCCTACCACGATCTAAATTACACTACTCATGTGGTCCAAAAAGACAACTCGGACCTTTTCCGTGTTACAAGGTTGTAAACCACTATAATACGAAGACAAACTCCAATGCTACCAGAATATACAAAATAATCTTTTTCAAAAAATATTTGCAATAGTTTGAACGATCTTAGTACCGTTTTACCGATAGCATGCTCTAGACTGCCGTGACACAATCAGTCGTGTGTTATATGCTCAATGCAAATATCTGAAGCATCATAGCTCTCAAATGCATGACTGATTACAAGATTTATTTTGTCTAAAAAGTGATGTGATCGCAAGTAGTTTTACTTTGGTCCAGAGTAAAAGAGGTGCAACAAATGATAAGAAGCACTGAAAATTCATAAGATGGTTTTGAGAAAAAAAATAAACCTTTAGCGCAGGCGAAATATTCACCGACGTGTACCAGAATGACCATATGCAACTCGCTGACGGATGTTACTCGACGCCTCCAAAATATATGTGTTTTTTTCTTAACTAATTTAATTTCTATGACATCTAACCATTTGCGTCTAAGAAAAAAAGGAAGACGTGCATCGTTATCCATTCTACGTCAAAAACATGACTATGATTATATCAAGTGGTTAATGCCACTTTCGGATCATATTTTTTATTAATGATAACAAAAAGTCGTACGTCGTAATGTTGAAGTATGAGTTATAAATTGTACTTTAATATTATAAATATTAAACTTACTTTGGTGTAAAATAAAAAATCAGAGACGCGTTCATTTATAACTAACGCGCGACGCGGTATCGGATGAATAGCCGGGGGAGCTATAGTTACAGTTCAGCATTTGCCGTAGAGAAACTTTTGTAGAGTACAGTTTGCAACTAAAAAGTTTTAAAAAACTGCAGAGAAACGGGTTACACAAGAATTATATATTTAAATTAAAAATCACTTAATTCATTAGGTTTATAGACACTTTTTTATAGTTTTCTTTTCGAGACCATAGGGCTATGATGAATTACGCCTTATATTTCCATTTTAAGAAAAGAATATAAAATAATGCTGCCACAGAAAAAAAAACAGAAGACAAAATTCAGACATATGTGAGTATAGTGAGTTTTAAAAGAACATAGTGTTAAAATGTATGTGGCACATAAAGGCATATATATTGTTTATAAGAAACAATAAAACCAAAATTAATCCGTTTTGTTTACCGTCCGATCGCCGGACGTCGTTTGTTAGAATTTTAATAATTTATTTTTGGCAATTAATATTTTATAAACAAAAGTAGCATTGAAACATGTAACAATACTGTTTAATTAATCTAGTCCATCAATTGATTCAATATAAAAATTGACAAAATTTCTGACTTTAAAATAATGTATCCTAGACATGACGAAATAAAGATTGATTTTGAACTTATTAATAATAGGTTCTAGCTTTATGTTTTCAATTTATATTCATTCCCATTATAATTTTTTGAGAGTAAAATCATGTACATTACGACTCTCATCTCGTCTCTGCCCTAAAAATTAACTGATTTTAGATCCGATGCTATTACCTACGTTCAATTAGTACATATGTTAATTAAATATCAATTCAGGTTCAATATTACTACTATTCATGGTTACACACATTTGTGTAAAATTCGGTCAAGGGCATTCTTTCATGTAAACAAAAATAAACCCTGGGTTTAATTAATTTGCAGACTAGACCGCGTTATTCAAGTCTCGTGGACGTATGTTTTAAACAAAAGATTATGTAAGCTGAAGCGACGAGCGTTGAGGCGGGGTATGGCCTTGATAAATCGAAGGGGTGGTGGGTGGCGCTCCACCCTGGCACTACGTGGCAGGACTTTTTATATGTATAATTTTAGTCATGACAATTTTTTTAACCTTGTTGTCGTAAATAAGCTCTGGTTAATAATAAAGTAAACGTGACTTTTCATTACACATAAGCTTTTAGTGCCTTGTATTTTGAATTAGCTGAGAGTTTTATAAAACAAAACTTTCCATATTTTATTGGTGTATTGGTTTGTTGGGAAACAATGGACATTATTGTTACAAAGATCTTTATTAGTAATCCCTTCTGGCTTCCGGGTCGTCGAGTTTAGCCTGTTCAAACATGATAAAAAGAGAATTGATACCTTTGATGTCATCACAATCATTACATGTTGTATTTTTAAGTATAGATAATAAAATTAATAAATTTTTCAGTAAGTGATCTTCGTTAATTGTAATTAATCCCCCTTTTTTTTATAGATATTTTCAAAAATTGCGTCTACTTAACGTTACAGATACAGTGAAAAAATTACAAGGAACGAATCTGTATTTATACCTGCACTACATTTCAATGTATTAAAATTCGATAAATGTTAACAGGTTATTATTTACAAAGCTTTGTTAAGCTGACTTTGATATAATAAAATTTTAACTTCGATGTTAAAAACGATCGCAATTTCAGATCGGACAGACGTAGAGAGTTTAGTCTCACGTAAAATTTTGTTTTAGTTTCAGGCCAATGATTTAAGAATTTCACCATCAGTGTTTGTTTCGTATAAATTATTTTTTTTATTAAATTTGTTATCAAGTTTTCTGTTATTGCCAGGTTTTAATAATGAAAAGTTAATGTAGTCAACAGAATGAAAACTCCAAACTTTAATGCGATTATTAGAGTTTGGATCATGTTCAATATACCGTTTTTGCTGCCACTATATAGCATTTTTTTAAGTACAGATAGTGGTTGGCAGATAGCTTTTTATTTATTTAATTTAGAAGACAAAAGAAACTGTTTTTTTTTCTGTAATTTTTCTTAAAACGAACGTGGAACTGGTAAATTTTTATTTGATAGCTTTTATTGACTACAGATGTACTTAATAAAAACTGATGACATTTTAGATACAAAAGAAAAAAGTCAACAGTAACCAGCCTATATGCAAAATTACTAAATAAAAATAATTTTACAACACCTTTTGTCTGCAAAATGCGTTAAGACCATAAATTTTGTCCTATCTAGTTGAAGTGTTAAATGTCTTGGCATTAGCTTTTATGTAAGCTTCATTACCTCGTACAAAGGTCGCTGCGGCATTTGACATTGACTCTTAAGTTATAAATAAAGGAAATGGTAGACAAAAATGTGCATTTCATAACTTTTGTAGCCTGCTTAGATGAAAGTAATTTATTATAATATCGGTTAACGGTTAATTGTTTAACCAGTTAAAAGCGAAAATATTCAATCATTAAAGGTTGCTACGTAGCATTAACCGTATGAGGCTAGCCTATAATTAAAAACTAGGTTAATAAAACGTATGTAGGTTAACGAATATCAAAGTCAAGTAGGAATGGAGGCAGAATACAAGTATTTAAAAGCTATCTAGCTTCAGATAGGGTTTAACTTATCACAAAAAAGTAGTGATTATTTATTGTCAGAAAAATCATTTGATGAGTACAATAGTTTACAAAAAGTACGTCAATGTAATTTGATTCGTAAAATCTATAAAACACGAACACGCAATAGCGTGCCATTAAATTCGACCTCAAAATTTTAATCGATTCATGTTAAATACGAACACAAACATCTTAACACTTTAACGACCGGCCGTCGATTAATCGAAGTTTTGTTCTCAGCGCATACCGACCGGCCGTCGATTATTCGACGTTTGCTACTCAGCGCTTACCGACTGGCCGTCGATTAATCGATTTTAGATCATTGTGGTATATTTGATTAGGTTAGATTGACAAGTAGTAAAAAAAAACTAAGCAGAACAGATTTCGCTTGTAAATACTGCAACGTTTCACTACACAAAGGCGACTGTTTCAAGAGGTATCATAATTAAAAAAATATTAAACAATTGTTATATGGGTTATGGTATACTTTATGTAAATACTAAACTGCATACGGTTGTAATATATTAAATAAATATTGTTTAGCACTTATGTAATTAAAATAAGACATTTTATTAAATTTTGTAAGCCGAAATCAAGCCGGTGTCTCGGACGATCTGCGTCTCAGCGGCCGGTCACAAGGGCATAGATTATTGAATTGCTGCCGGTCAGTAGTGTTAAAAAATGAGTCGATGCATGTTATGTGATTAGTAGAGGATCGTTCTTTGCAGTGAACTAGTAGTTTGCCATTATTTCGCTAGTTAACTTGGATAATAAACCACAATCGCGCACATTATGCCGGTTCTTTATGCATTTAGGTTTGTAAATTTATTCTTCCACTTGAAATCGCTTGTACAGCTTCCACTTCGATCACTTAATCGGTTGATTGTATATATATATAGGCATTGCTAATGTTGCCGTTTTTCATATTTTGAATGATTTTCATTTAAATGCTATAAATATGGCAAATGCGTTAAGCGTATTGTACAATTTTATGAAAAATGATTGCGATTTTTATAATTATTATTTTATGCTAGTTATTAGGGTATATGGTGCTCGATGTTACCAACTTGTTGTGCAAATCATAACTCAGTCAAAAAGAAGTTTGGAATTTTTCTTAAGAAGTAAATCTCAACGTTACAGTGGGAGATCAGCTTCACTGCGCTAATTACGGTATAGTTTCACTATTTTAACTATTTAAGTTATTGTTATAATGTTTGCATACTCTTAAACTATTTAAGCTATAAATAACGATTAAAGAGACGATGGATGGACATGGCCTTGAGTTTTTGTGTGTGAAAATCCATGATAAACCTGGTTTAGAGATAGCAATCTTTTTGAAGAATTTCAACTATACCTATATATATAAAAAGCTATGAATAAGAATCTTATATTGCAAAGTTATGATTGTCAAATTTTGTATACATGATAAGTAAGAGTAAGGAACTTTGCTTGGCTAGCTGACCTTTCAAATTGTAATATTATTCGCTACATATATAATTTGTTGATAAATAATACAAGAGAGTTTATATTTAGTTGATATATATAATAAAAGTTCATTACTATCTTAAATTTAGCAAAAAAATACTTTTTTTTTATGAAACAGCGGTATTA
Organism: Pharmacophagus antenor; assembly: GCA_018245475.1. Taxonomy (NCBI): domain Eukaryota; kingdom Metazoa; phylum Arthropoda; class Insecta; order Lepidoptera; family Papilionidae; genus Pharmacophagus; species Pharmacophagus antenor. The sequence continues at coordinate 21,298 of DWQX01001982.1, forward strand.
ACAATATATCGTCCTTTGTTTTCATAATTCTTAATTTGTTTAAAACATAACTCGTTCATTTTTCGATAAGTTTCCAATTAGTTTTTTGGTTTTTGTATTTCATTAGATTATTAGATTAAACATACTTAGGTAACAGAATTGTAAGATTCGAAAATATATGTAAGTGATGAAACGGAGTTTATCGCGACTGTTAAACTCCGGATATTCATAATCGCAAGTTTGGAGATGGGGAGTATGACGACGTTGGTCTGACGATGGCTCGGGAAAATCAATAGACGCGCGCACCGCCCGCCCCAGCGCCCCCTACCACTTCGCCCGCCTCACATCACCACTTTAACTTGTTTAATACTGAAAACAAGCTGTTATACACCGCCAGTATCACGGACAAAGGTCAACTTACACTGGTGTAGCATGTAGATGCACTATCTCACAGTATATACGGATGTTACGCATCTGTTCAGATACCACTTTTTTTACTTTGTTTTATTTCGATAACAAATGATTTATGTTAAAAAGGTATTACCAAAATACACTATAATTCATACCCGTAGTTTTAAAATTCTAGAGATGTTTAAAGTAAACATATTTTAACCTTAACTTCTTACGTATCAGCTTGATTTTAAGCTTATGCTGGTAGGTAAGTCTGCAGAAATTGCTGAATTCAAATTTTTTTTTCCGATTTCTATAGGGAACACTGGTTTATTTTAAGTTCAGTGGTCAATGGACCACGCACCATAATCTCAATAACAGCTAAACGAATTTGATCTAATTATTCTTTTTGTTTGGTCAAAAAGCATCATCGAGATTGTTTCGACTAACAAATCAAAAAATGTGTCGAATTATTTGAATATTATCAGTTTCTTCTTGATATCTGTAGGGGTATTACAATTTAATTGTGTACTTTCAAAATGGTTTTAAAACGTTAATAGTTTAAAAATTTTATCTCTCTTATTTTTAATAATTTTCAGATTATATTTTTATTAAAAAAAAAACAATAATAAAAAGAACAAAAGAACTTGTGTGGCATTGTAACATGTGGTGAGTGCATCGGGAACATTGTAGACTTTAATAAAAATGTGGGCGGATGGAAAACCCGTGAAACAAAAGAGAAGCACTACGTGGACAGTTTTCACAGTTCAACATTCTGTTGTAATTAACTGAAAGTCTTACTTTCAGTTTAGGTAGCCGAAAATACTTACAGAAATCATAAAGGATTTTTAATACTCTGCCGTACTTTTGCGGTTCGTAATAAAACGTTATGCTCACGTATATTACCTCCTTAGAATTGTGATGAATTGCTTTATTTGGAATTAAATCTTGAAGGTTTTCAAGTGTTATGTATTACCTTGTAAACTTCCTAAAACAAGTACGTAACATATGTCTAAACACTGTCTGTGAAGTACAGGTTATTTGAACTCATTGCGTTTCACATAAAAATTTCATGTAACACTTTCCACAGAACATATTATATATTTATGCTGTATACTATACATGGATTCACTCACACTAATAGCAAAATCTATATATTTACAGCATTTATTATAGTTTTCCTATACTCATATATTGCTGGATATATAAAAGTATATTATTTTGGAAAACCATTAGAATCCCACATTTAGATTTAAGCCGCCTTATTATAGATTATAGTTTCACTTTCAGAGAAAAATCCCACACAATCTTTAAAATCATAAATAAACACAATCATATCAATATTCCACCCTGACTATAGCTCATCAACTTTTTATTATGTGAACATCAGGTCTAGCATGTGATCCCACACCTCAATTAGTCGCTGCAGCTGGGAGAGCTCATGCTCTCTTGTTAGATCAATTAATTATTCACCCTCTCCACGGTTTGAGTAATTAAGAAATGTTGACCGCATTTATTAGCCGACTGCGCCTAAAATATAAGCGGTACGTCCCGGTTAACTGCTACTGCTAGAAACTAAATGTGGTAATAAAATAATTAAATCATATTGTTTTCTACCGTAATATTTACTGTGTCTATTATCCAAAACTGTAGGCATTTTTAGTGCTATCTCATTGATGTAAATTATTTGGAGATCATTAAAAGATGAGGAGAATATCACCCGCAAAACTCGCAATGTGATTTTAACAGTTAAAGAAAACGTAAAATAACTATGATATTGAAGTATAAAGTTAACTTCTGTTTGGAGAATGAGAATATTAAATATATTTCATTCTATACTTAAGTAGCCTCATATGAATGAAAAACAAAACTATGTGTATTTATTATAACAGTCATTCAAATATGATGGATATAAGTAAAAAGATAACATAAATGCAGCCGAAGGAATAGTACTCATTTAAAAAAATATTTGTTTCATAAAACATCGCTCCTATAATAAAAATTCCATAACATATGGCAGAGATTATTCATGATAATTAATATAATCACATATACATTTCGTTGTGCGCAGCCCGGCAAGGGATAAAATAGTAATCACAGCGTTAAAGCTTTTGAACCATTTTTTTATTTATATGATTCTTACGACAATGTAATTTTCAGAACTTTATGATGGCTTGAACATAATCAGGGCGCTCACAACAAAATCGGTTTAGTTGTTTAAATGTTATCAGCTCTTCTCTATTTTTTGGGACAGACATTTTAAAATAAATTACAGTCAATGTTCTTATTATATAAAGGCCATTTCGAAAATTTTATTCAATAAATTTTAATCCACCTTGCCTTGTTTGAAGAATGATCTACAAACCTTTTGTCAAATGAGTTGATATTAGCTGAAAGAAATAAATAAAAAAAATTTCTTCGAAGAAAAGATGTTGCCAGACTGTGTAGTGCCAACAGTCAAACATGGTGGAGGCTCTATTATGGTCTGGGGATGTT
>DWQX01001983.1:0-24154 GCA_018245475.1 Pharmacophagus antenor
TCACTACGTGCGTCCGAGTCCGCGAGTGGTTATTTTTAATTTGTTAAAGAGCACTCGGAAAAATAATTTGAATGCACGGAGAGCGGCGCGCGGCGCAATTTGCGAAGCGCCGCGCCTTTTACAATTAAAATTGCATTAAGCTACGCAAACTGGACGGCCCCGGTGACGCTAATGCACGGTTTGTGCTGGAAACTGCATCAATGTTGTATCAAACTTCGTAATATGAATACGCACTTGTGTTTCCTTGGACATACACGACGTAGTAAGTTGTTATATATGAAGGCAAATCTGCTTTATATAAATGGTTAGTTTCACGTATAATAACAGAGATGTACTCGTGAAGATATAATCATAATATGAATTCATCTTTTTTCGACAATGATGCCGTATATGGTGAACCGTGTTCGCCCAGACTACATTTGGCTCTCACGTGTATGACTGGCGAATCACAGCAGTGTTATGGCGGCGGATTGACATTGAGGGTGGTAGCTAACCAGGCGGGTTCGAAAAACCCTACCACTATCCAGATTTCACTACCCCATGGCCCAGGAAACGAACCAGAGACCTCCGCGTTGCAAGGCAAGTGGGTAAACCACTGCGCCACGGAAGTAGCCAAATTGATATCAATCATAACTTCAGCTAAATTAAGTCTATATTAAGTAAATATTCTTATATATATTTATACATTTATATGTATATCACAATTGTTTCTTAAAATTTGTTTTTTTTTTTCAAAAAACTTAAACTCTCATGCATATGGCTGCAAAAACACGGTATTGTAGTTATGACACTAAGATTAGTAGCTGACCTATCACCACCTATCACATGATATCAGACTTCTTATATCGTCTCGAAATCGAACCTTGGACTTGCACAATCTAATAATGTCAATATTTCATTAGGTCATTGTACGACATCATCGATGTATATTTAAGGTATTGATCAAAATTGATTCTCTCACATTCGAAACGCCGAGATAATTTATAATTACCGAACAAAACGTACAATAGAATGCAATAATGTCAGCCTTTAAATTACACTTCATCGCCCTCAATGGGGTAACCGTTCAATATTTTGCAACTGCGTAAATGGCGGGCATACTGTCGGGGCGGTACAATGAATCTAAATAACCATTAATATGTAATAAATGCTATGGGGTAATAAAACCGTGTCATGAAGGGAACAAATAAACAAGCGCGGAGGCGATTCAGGGCCGCGTGCACAATGAAGCCGCTAAAGCGGGGACGACAATCGAGTGTAGTTTTTATTCTTTTTGACTGTGATACACAAGGAATGCGATCGGCCAGAACACTTCTAGCTCTCAGATGTATGACTAACGGGACACAGCACGCGTATCGGCAGATTTACATTGAAGGTGGTAGTTAGCCAAGTGAGTTAGAAAGAACTAGACACTAGACTCCTCTACTCTTGTAGCACAGAAATCGAAAGGAAAAATAAGTTATACTAGCTAGGGGTAAACCACTGCGCGGTATAAGCAGTTTGCTCTACAATTGTAATTCCGCTTTCGAGTGTTGTATAAAGTGTCAATTTGAGGCAAAGCTTAAAAGTCGCGTAATTCGCCAATAGGGCTCATATTCTTCCGTTCCGTATTTCGCAGTTTCCATACTCCATAGTTCTGATTCCGCTTTCGCGCGGTTTACAAAGTGTCAGTTTAAGGCAAATTTTAGTGAAAGGGCTACGTCTAAAGTCATCGCGTAATTCGCCAATGCGGCGCGTATTGTTCCGTTCCGTATTCCGACGATCCGATGCGATTGGTTCCGCTCGGGACGCCGTCAGCTGCCGCGTTTCGTACGGGGGCTGGCTCTTCATTAGCGCAACTTGTCTCGCCTCTAGATGGATGTTTGTTTTTGGGACTGCGTGTGTCCGCGCTCGATGATGTATGAAGCTGCAACCCCCACAAACTGATGTTAAGTGCGATTGTTTCTCAGTGAGTAAAAATTTATAATGAAAATGTAAAATTTGAAAATTAACAAACTTACCTAGCGATACTTTTTTTTCATCGGTTTCACCTGATATTAAGTGACTGTTAGTCTTGCCGACGACTTTCACAGCTTCATCAGACTCGGAGCTCACGGATCCGGTGATCTGTTATTCAATGATCTTCACGGGCATTTATATATATTTAAATTCTACGGGCTCCAAAGATGTGGACTCTCCTGGGATAAGCCAGTCACGAAAAGCTGTGACACAGTTTTAATCACTATTATCATATTTACTGTGTAATTGTACGAAGGTATTGAACGATTTTATAATCCCTAGATATATCGAATGAATATAGCTTTGAATAATGAAATACTACAATATGGCAGACTGAAAAGTAAATATGAAGTTCGCAAAAGTCAAAATAGTAACTCATTTACCGACAAAAAAATTGCTACTAAAATCTGATTAGATCATTATAATATCGCGTTGGAGCATGTAAAATGTCTTCTAGTTAATTACATGAAAAAAATTGAGTCCATCATGGTTATCCTGTTAAATTATTTATTAGTTATTTGTTAACATAAGAGATGGCGCTTACCGCATAGCATTGGCAGATAATTGGGAACGTACCCCCTTGTTTCACGAAAAAATATTAAATTAAAATTATAAGAACATATACCAAAATATAAAATAAATCATTCGTTATCTACAAACGGCTCATAATATTTCGTGCAGTGGATAATAAATATAATATCAGATCATAAGTAAATAGACCGTATATATTAAAACATATCAAAATGTTGTTTTTGTTTTATATATCAACTTCTACAATATCAAAAGCGCAACAATTAATTATGAATTACGCGTTAAATCCGCCCTTGGCAACTTAATTGTAAGATTTACAATGAAGTTTAAATAAAAAAAATTAAGATTAAGTAAAATTAGAAACGATTTAATATGAAGCGAATGTAAAACCAATGATATTAATATCGACGAAGATGAGAAGATACGAGTATTAACCGAGTGGTACAAAGCTAACAAAGCGGCGCGGAAGCAAACAAAACGAATGAAGCATCGCACAGCGGTAGTTTCGTTTAGTCGCGCCCGCGGATTAGTGGATCGCGACGAAAAAAAAAAACCCGATCGGGGTCCTTCCGACCCCGACGTGTTAATTACTAGGGTTGGGCCGCGCGAGGGTTACGGAACAGATGAAAGTCAATTTGCTCGGGCGTCATGATACGGCCCATTTTGTCGCTCGCTACAAGTGCGGCACCTGCGCGCTCCCACTGGCCTAAGGGCGTACGCGCCCTTTGTGCCCGCTACACAAACAATCGCGAGATGCACAGCAAAGGGCGCGAACCGAATACAATTTGTTGAACGTTGTTTTTAATTTCGACATACGAAGCACACGTTTTCACTCATACGTAACAAAAGATGGAATCTATCGACTATTTCACACGGGTTATGTTCAGACAACAATTATTTATATTGGAAATAAATGTCGCGCTTGAAAACGTTGCTTTTGAATTTTTATTAAGTTGAAATCGTTTACAAATGCCCTCCACGTATATGTGTAACTAACTGTTACTAAACATACTAAAGATAAAAACATGTTATTTAATAATATAAGCATAACAACATTCCGTTTGTAGACTAAAAAAAAGTTCACTTCTAAAAATGGATACATCCGATAATCAAAAAATTCAAACAAGAAAGTAAAACCGTATAATAAATGATAAATGAATAGTAACTGATGTAAAGAAACTCATTCAGGAATCGGAAGACAAAAATAACTTTATTTTCATAAAATCCGAAATCCAATTTATAACTAAGAATGTTGCATGTATTTTACATGCAACATTCTTAGTTATAAAATGGATTTTAATAATTTCAAAACATTAATAACCTAATGTTCTTTCACAGAAGAGATAAAATTCGGAATCAACCGGCTCGTCGGTGGCCGAAACGACGAGGAGGAAGACGAGGCACAGCACGGCGAAACAATTAGACCTGAGAACGTATCGCCAAGCTCCCGCTGCGGTTCCCCGTGTTGGGCGCCGTCGCCGCAATCGCCGCGATCTATTCGCTCCACCTCCCCGGAACTGGAAGTCGACTCTCCCCCCTCGTCCCCGAGAAGACCGCCCGACACATCGCCACCGTTGAAAAGATCCGAGGCGTTTTCTGTGAGCGCTCTCTTAAGACCAGACGCGCCACGAGTGCAGCCGCAAAGACCGTTCCTCTATCCGCCGCTGCCTTTCGCAGAGTTCCTAAGAGACGCCGGCAGCCTCGGTCTACCCGGCTGGGGCGGTTACAGCAACTTGTACTTGCACGCCGTGCAAGCGGCCGGACCGGAGCTACTTAGACTGAGAGCCGCCGTTTTAGGAGCGCCGAGCCCCTTGTCCAGACCGTTGCCCATCGGCGATGTCTACTCGTGTGTGAAGTGCGAAAAGATGTTCAGTACACCGCACGGGTTGGAAGTGCACGCCAGAAGATCCCACAACGGTAAAAGACCGTTCGCCTGTGAGCTCTGCAGCAAGACGTTTGGCCACGAGATCAGTCTCAGCCAGCACAGGTGGGTGTTATTCTACGTGCTAATAATAATATCTTAAGAGTAATCATGCTAGAAACGTAATTTCTCCTTAGAAGAGACAACGTATTAAAATTTTACTCTATTCGAAGGTAATAGCTCTATCATAACAATACAGAGTTTAAGTTCATGACTATTTCATCCCACAGATAAATTATTTGCTTTTTTTTCGGAGACGGTTTATTTATTTGGTGAAGAAAGTGAAAATTAATATACTTTCAAACATCAATTACGTGTATTAAATTAATACTCCATATGTACTCGACTGTGGATGTTTTCTTATACTTGGTATCTTGATGAACATCCCTTTTCAGGGCTGTCCACAGCGTGGAAAAGGTTTTCGAATGTAAGCAATGCGGGAAGACCTTCAAACGCTCCAGCACCCTCTCTACTCACTTGCTGATCCACTCGGACACCAGGCCCTACCCCTGCCAGTACTGCGGCAAGAGATTCCACCAGAAGTCCGACATGAAGAAACACACATATATACACACAGGTTAGACACGAAACTTCTACACTAACGAGAACTTTCGAGATTCCTACTATTCCAATTGAAATTTATATTATTACATTATTGTTTACAAATCATCCCGTGACGTATTAATAAGACTTATTAGAAATTATAAAATTTAATTAAGTACTTTACAACAGAGAATTTTCCATTTTCTGATATTATTTTCTATCTATCTATGGATATGATATATTTATTAGCCGTTTATGGGATATGACAATAGTACCAAACTAACAAATTATTTTTTTCATTAAGAAAAAATGCATTAGTGTCTCTGTAGAATTTCAAAATTATAACAGCTATTTTCTTTATTTAATGAAAGGTTAAAAGCGTTGCAAACAAATTTAAATAATGAAATAAACCAAAAACTTTAGAAGGACAACGCATCGGTCGACAAAAATTTATAATTTCCTAAAACAAACTTGTAAAATACAAAAGACATACAATTTATCCTTTATATCTTTTGCATTTTATAATTTTTATTTATATTGCAAAAATACATTACGCTTAAATCATAATACACGCGTACCGGTAAATTGAAATAAAATCGTTCATCAAGTTATAATACAAAGCAACCCTAATATTTAGTTGGAACTCTGTCACAACATCTTGCCAGCGCCATCGCTCGCCACATAATTAATGTACATTAACACCTAAGATAAGTTAGACGCTTGTTTTATAATAACCGCCGCGGCGCTGCCGCTATGTCTGGGAGGTAAGCGGTAACTTCGGCACGAGGTACAGTCCTACAGCTGCGAGAAATCGGGAGCATCTCAACAGTTAACAATTTATGAAATATAATTTTATATTAAATTGATTTCTTTTAACAATCATACAATATTCATACAGTTTTTAAAAATACATCATTGAAAATTTAAATTATGTTTGTTCGTTTATAACAACTGAGATAGTGTAATCATTGTCATCTGCTCTAGCTTTCGGTGTGTTGTAGCAGGCAGTTTCTTCCTAGATATTAATTTGATTTCCTATTATATAGTGTTTTTTTTAATAATTTTAACCATTATTATTTATAACAATTATCTACGCAATTATGTCTATAGCCGCTAATATATTAGTATACCTCTAGAACGTGATTTATATAGATGTGAAAAATTTGAATTTTGATATCTTTAAGCTTGCCAAACGCTACGGCCGTGTGTAGTCACCAGTCCCTTCATGAATATAAGATGTTGCGGTGCGTATCGCTGTCCCGCTGACACTTAACTCGGCGATAATTCATCAGGACTACGTAAATTGCTCCTTAACCCTTCTGTCATTAACAATTCTCTTACTACGTTATCATCACCTTGCTAAGATGCCTTTCTAACTAACGAAGGTTGGCAGCTTAGTATAGTATACTACCTTTACGAGACGACAAAACTGGGCAGTATTGGTGAGTTTGTTCGTTTACGGATGTAATTCAATTAAGACTGTCTACTTCTAATAATTCTTCTTCTAGCAGCTTTCCTATAATGATAAGCTGCAAGAATTGATATTTTTTATGCCTAAGTACGTATTTTCCTCACGTAATTCGAGCCTTATACAAATGTATGTTCAATTCTATACTACAAAACAACTAATCGGCGAAATTCCTAACATTTTAGTTCTTTATTTAACACCATTAACCGATAAAACTATTTTCCAGTTATACTATTAGCTAAAAAATCTTTCGCTTCATTAAGTTCCGAAGCTGCTTCCCATACCTTAAAAAACGTAATAGGTGCTGCACAATTTCTATTGCCTCCGTTTAAATTGTTCAGTATTTTTGCATCTTAAAATTTTATGATCGGATTTTTGCTCATCTAACAATTCGGTTAGTCGTTGCCTCTATTTCAACAAAAAGTATTACTTTCATGAGTATTTTTTTATTAAATATCTAGGCTCACATTATGGTAGAGTTAGTTTTCTATGTACTTGTTTTATGAATAACGTTTGGGAGGGAATAGACAAATTTATTCATCTCTATTACGTCGCCCACCTATAAATCAACCCGCGACGTCAGAAACATGTGCCCAAATAACTAACCCGACCCTAGGATTTGTTGTCTCGGTCGCACGTATCGTAAAACATCAATCTATTTCGCTCGCACTCACTGTACCGAGGAGTGAAAACGGCGAATCTATGCCTGAATCACGGACGATAGAGCCCTCTCCCCTCCCCCCCACACCTTGTCTTAAATGAACTGGGGAGTGAAGTAGGTATCGCGATGTGCAAGAATGGCGGAAGCGGCTCCGAAGCCTGAAATACCTTCACACGTAGCGTGGATTCAGAAAAAGAATTATTATTATTCCTTGGGTATTACCGTGTTAACTAACACATCTGACATAATTATAATAAAGATATAAATGTATACTAATATAGTATATGTATTATAACCTTCACAGCCAAAATATATAGTTCTTTTCTATATAAAATTAACGGTCATTAATATATAGACGAAAATCTTTAAAATACTGCTTCAAATATCTACGCCTTTTGCAATTGAAAACCCCAGATGGATGATGAAAATAAATTTAATAAGTTTGGATAAAATAAAAAAATGCATTATTTTTCATAAAAAGAATCAATTCCTTGAAGAGGTTAATTTAAGGAAAATAATTCAGCCTCATCGGACTTAGAGCTTGCGGATTGAGAAACTGCGGGGAAAGTTATCGAGTTAAGGTCAGATATTATAACTAATGTACACCATATAAATAACAGTCGTTACAACCTACCATTGATATTTTCATGACACAGTCGCGACGCCACGGACGTTGCGGCATTCTGTGGACGACGGCGTTCAGTTTCCGTCGGGTGACTCACTCGTTCGTGTGCTTACTCTTCCTGAAAAAAAAATATGGTAGATAATATTCTATAGAGTCACCAATCTGGTACAAATCTTAACATCATATTAAAAGTGAACTACTAAATAAAATAGCACACTAATGCTATACATTCGTTAACACTTAAATGAATGATTTTTCTCATAGTTACACACCGAATTTTTTTCACACACCACGTTCATGTATCTAAGAAAATATATATAATTTTTCAATAAATGTAATGCTAAAATTATCTTGGTTTTCCACGCTCATCATTGTGCATTCGAAAACGCATACACAGGTTCTTGAATGAAGAGAATGGGAATTTACTGCCTCCGTGGCGCAGTGGTTTAGCTGCATGCTTTGTAGCGCGGAGGTCCCGGGTTCGATTCCCTGACCACAGTAGTGGAGTATGGGTGGCGGTAGGGTTTTAAAAACCCGCCTGGCTAGCTACCACCCTCAGTGTCAATCTGCCACCATAACAGCATCGCTGTGTTCCGGCAGTCATGTGAGAGCCAGATGTATTCTGGGCAAACACGCTTCAACATCTACGGCCTCTTTGTCATTTTTCATCAGATGAAATAGAGGCCAAGTGCTAGCCCGTAACCGATATTAAAAACTTATTTGTTGACAGACGCTAACATATGCATTTCGGGGTTAATATCTAAATGAAATCCATTAAAAAGATTAAAACTTGCTTTTTTTAAGCTATCTGTTTACATAGTGGTGGTACATCAATTAAAATCAGTACCTGTCAACTCACGACCCGTAGGTAGGAAGCATCGCACCTGATCCCACCCCAAGAACGCTACCCTCGTCGTATAAATTATTAACGTTATCAACTTACGTAAATAGTTGGCAGAAACGGTATTTTAATCAGTGTCCCAACTTCTTGATTAATGCCCGCTTAGACAATTTATCGTTGAAATTTTATTTATAATTACTACCCTACTAAATTTAATACCGAGCTATTAGTCAACGTCGGGGCATCGGGACCACATCCCGCGATTTGTCACCTCAACCGGAACCGGTTTAATTCGACGCCAATTGTGCCGGGAAGTTTGTTAACCCGTCCGAACTTTAACTCACCTGACGCTACGTTACTAAGGCAATTTTCAACTTGGCAACTACTACCGCTAGTTGGGGGAGCAATTGCTATAATTAATATTAGACGGAGCTCTGAATTATTCATTTGCGGCCAATTACATTGTGCTGCATCAAAATTTATTACGTAATGTCTGCGTGTTAACACGTGAAGCAGTGACTTTGCACCTCGTTTTTTTTTTACAAAATTACGCGGATGGTGTTATATGGAATTTAACATGATTGCAGTTCATGAAAAGAAAAAATACACTGAACTATTTTTTTAAGAAAAGCGCATAGAACACCATAAATTGAAGAAAAAAAGTTCCTTGCTCTGTCATATACTCTTATGTTTGTGGTTAGTCTGTTTCAAACTGAGAAGAGATGATAACATTGACAATGTTTCAATCATTAGTACGATTTATAAATAAAAATATTAGTATTGACTTTAAAAATAAAAACTTTTACATTAATTACAATTAATTCCCGCCAAACGTCATTACATTTAGACAAATGTTCATTAAAAACAGTGGGACTAAGTAAAGTGCCTTGCGGTATGTACATCATGTCCTGTAACACCTACATTATCAAGAATTGTAAAAATTTACAACTTTTTCCCCAACAGATACACAATTTAAGAAATTAAAAAATGCAACTAAGAGGAGAGAAGCGAATAAAATTTCATTAAATTCCGTGAAAAATTTGCCTAAACGTGCCCTCATCTTCCATAATGAATGTTTGATTCCTCAGACGCCGTTTCGAGGTATTTTTTTTTAAAAACTCTTTCTTCCCTTAATTAGTCAGGGAATAAACAAGTGGCACATTAGCTTTTTGAATAATTACGCGGCGGCTGTATCCCTACCGCTCTCGGCGGTTTATTACAGCTCTTTTTTTTGCATTTGCGGTTACGGTTTGCGGTGAGGAATTAAAAAGCATTTACCAAATTGGTCCGCGTTGGTTTTGGTAACGTTTTTAATAGTACTAGCGAAATATTACAGCATTATATTTAAATCATTAAAAGGTCAATGGAAATGTTATAATTACTTTACGTTTTGGGGATAATCTTAAACACTATAAACTAATGGAAAACGTGGATATAAAGTTACATACGGAGAATATTCTCCTAGAATATAACAATTCGAAAAGATTCCGTAGAACAAAATTGGAAGTATAAAGCTTGTAATAATTGCCATTCACGGGCCAAATGTTCTTAACTTTACATTAACGACCCCTGTGATTACTTTTTAAAGCCTTTCTCCGACTTCGAAGCAGCGAAAAGACATCTCGAGACTTTTAAAAGGCTACTTAAGAGTTGTGTAATTTGAAATAAAAGAGTAAATTTCTTTTAACACTTCCATTTTATGGTAAAAGCATTTTTTTTTTATAAATATTAAATAACAATCGTATTTATTCACTTGTTCTAAATTGAAATGTTATTAATGATGATAACAATTCGTTTCTGAAAACGTTTTAATTCGTAAAAAAACCTTTAATTTATCGAAATATCAGATTGTAGTTAATCTATTAGTGCTGTAGTCACATATTTATAACCACGCACAACCACCCTGTGGAATCAGTTGTCGTTAGCCGTATTTCCGGACTGATACGACTTGGGGGCCTTCAAGAAAAGAGCGTACTGCTTCTTCGAAGGTCGGTAACGCAGTTGCGACACCCCGAATGTTGCGGCTGCCAACGGGTGACGGTAATCACTCTCCATCAGGTGAACCGTTCGCTCGTTTGCCCACTCTTATTCCCATAAAAAATAAACAAAATACAAACTGTGGAAATGTAGATATTTGTTCAATTCAGTTATTATTATTGAATTGAAATAACGTGAGTATAATCTGAGCGTAGCAACTCTTAAAATTGAGATAACTAATGTGTCAAACGAAATCTTTGGATTATACGATATTAAGCAGAATGCAAAGAAACAAACAAGCAACTACTAGGTAAATAAAATTTGTATAACACAAACTTTTTATTTTTAAATCTTTTTCAAGATGTTTACTGGTAGTACTTACTTGCTATATTCTCTATTTCAGTCTGTATTATATTCTAGCTTTTTGAAACTTTAAGGACCTGCAATACTGGATGTAATTTTGGTCAGAATATAACATATATTCATATATAGTATGATACAGTTCTTGACGAAACCATGGCATTAGGAACGCTTTAATAGAGAAAGAATTAAGTTCTAAACATAGTTCGCTCAATTTGACATCATCCAGTTGATAGAAACAGAACCAATTGAAAGAACAAGGAAAACAGAAAAAAAAATAGATAAAACTAACGTCCGAATCTCTCAAAACCAATTCCTCGTACAAGATTCTCGACTAAAAGTATTCCGTGCACACAACCTTAGAGGGCGGAAATCTAAGCGGTCCATAAGGAAGAGGGGGGAGTCCACGAGCAAGTGGTGGGGGTGGGGTGTCACTCGCCCCTGGGAACTGAATCAAGGAGTGCTACGTGCTCCGTGTTTAATTAAGGACCCTGAAGAGTCTTGGGATACTTCGATTTTAGTGGCGTTTCCTTTTTAATTTTTTTTTGCTACTTCACAGTCCCGTTTGTTTTAGGTTACTATTAATTGCCCGATGTTCTAATTGATTTTGTCAAATCTATATATTTCAAGTACATTGAACTTTTCACACATTTAAATTAAAATGGTGTGTGAATGATGGTATTATGTCTACTTCTTAATATTGCGCAGTTTGATATTTATTGCTGTATTAATCGTATATACGTAGTTTCTATTTATGCCTTTGGACAATAACGTATATTTTTTGTGAAATAAAAAAATCTTTAATAAATTTTTGGAATGATAATTCATCGGCGACTTGTGCTCAATATAATCCAATTTTACCGATGAACTGTAGAACAGAGAAACTATAGCATCAAACGTCAAATGGTAATCAGAATTTTCGTTAGCTAAAGCATTTTTCAATTCTTTTACTATTTCAATTTTATTTTATACTCTCTTCTTATCTTTTGTTCCATATGATGTAAGTATAGAATTGTTAAGCCGATAGATTTTCTATATAACAATATAAATAAGAAATGTATCAATAATCATTATATCTTTGATGTAGCTCGAAAACGAATTTTCCAGAATTACCATTCAAACAAAGCTACCTCTAGTACCACCATCTATTTATTCTAAATATTAGAAATTAAAGAGCTGCGATGGTATCAAACGAAAATACCTTATATTATATTTTCAATAACAATACAGCTAAAAACACCTTTATCCTCCTTACCTTTATTGTATATTTTATTACGGGGCGAAAAATATTTTTCGAGATTTCTCTTTCACGTTCGTTTCTCGAGATACATGAAACACGATCAGCGCCGCTGGGGATGAGGGAAATCAGTTTCGTGATTTTTTTTTATGTTGTTCTCACGCGTTGGGAAAAAAAAATGTCGCACGAAATTTGTACAGCGTGCCTTTCGCCTCACTCCTATACAATGTTAGAGGTTTCCCGAGAGAGAGAGGCGTAATTAAATTAATGCCCGCAGCCCTCTCCCGCTCGACTCGTTTCGTGTAATCCGACACCTGCATTGTTTCCACTCAAGCCGTGGGTGTAGTATTGCATCTTCTGTAGTTGGAAACGTCGGTGTTTTGTGTTTATGATTCAAACGATACACTTCTCAATATACAAATAGGCCAACAACGATAATGCCTTTGCTCCATTTGAAGTAGGACCCGTGAAATGTTAAAAAGAAACTTCGAAAGCTGAGGTAATAACGTAAAAGATACTTTTTAATGTTTTTCATTGAAATCACTTTTATTATATGTTTTTATTGTTGTTCACATTCCCCATTAAATACTTAAGTAAGTAGCAATTGTTATTTACAATTACTGCCTACGCCACAGGAGTATTGGAGTATGAAAGGTGATAAGGAAACTTTCAACTAACCTGCTTAGCTACCACTATCAATGTCAATTAGCCGCCATAACAGCATTGCTGTGTTCCAGCAGCCATACACGTGAGAGCCAGATGTATTCTGGATGAACATGCTTCACTATCATTGTGACTAAGTGTTAGCACATAATCAATAAAAAAAGACAAATAAACCTTTACTATAATCAAAAACTGCGAAAGAGTTTCATTTAAGATCTCATTATTACGTAATCACAAAATTGTAACGAAAAAAAAGTTATATTTGTCATATCTGCAGTGAAATTCGATACACGCAACCTATTAACTGATTAAAACGTAAGGCGGGGAGAAAAAATTGAACATGGATTGATCATAAACGAAAAATCACATAGAGCGCCTGTAACGCCATCGATCACCCCATAACAAGTGATACCACTTAACCGTGGCGGCCGAGGAGCGCGTGTTACATCGCCGACGCACGCGCCGCCTAATTCAATAAACACATTATCACGATTAGCCAGTGAGCCCCCGGCGCGCCTAGAACGACCCCTTGCTGCAATCATAACGGTAATTTGAATCGATAATTTTATAGATCTCAATATACATTGCCCGCTCGATATGACTTATGGAACAATCACGGAAGATAAATTTAAATGAACGTTACCGGCAGAGATTTATTACACAATATTAAATCGTTACTTACAGTCATCTATCATCAGACAAAACTATTGTTTAATTACATTAAATAAAAAATATAAATTTCTCTCGTTTCTGTATCGCTTTTTAAAATAATAAACTTAGATAGATTATTTATTCTTAATAAGAAAATATTAACAGGAAAGTATTCATCTTAAATATATGAACACAATAATATTTATTGTATTTATATACGAGAATGTAAAATTCATTTTGACTTTATGTACAATTATTTAAATATCACACTTGATTTATTTCAATAATTAATGCCACAAGTAACATTCAGTTGTTTCAATGACGAATAAAGAAATGGGATAGTGAACGAGCAATGTATATTGTGTAAAAAGTAATTACAGTGAAAATATCTGTAGCGTAATTATGGCGCGAAACGACCCGAGCGCTCCCGAAGTACTCCCGAAGGGATTCCCGTCAGATTTCGTCGACCGATTCGGTGATATTTATCATTATCAAGTTCTTTATTCAAATTGACCGGTCTGCAGCACTGTTAGGGTCGGAGTTTGTATTACCATTGTATAATAATCTAACTGCATGCATAGATAGCTATTTAGGGATAAGCCATTATTTTATTATAGTTTTAAATGTATATTGCAGACTTCTATCAAGTCAGTCTATAACCGATACAATAATCCATTCATGAAGAAAACGCTATTATCGAAATGTACTTATATTTTTCATAAATTCCATTTATTTATATAAAAATATTTTATTGATCAGTTCATCGTAAGATAACATTATGTGTCTTATTTAAAGAGAACAAATTCCTTTTTTAATTCTACGTAATATTTTCATCATTTTTATAAGTAAACTCATTTTTATGTGAGCCAAAAATATTCTGAACGAACCTTTCAGCATCTACGCCTTCGGTTTCACTTAACATCAGGTGAAACAGAGACCAAATTACTCGTTAGAGGATAACAAAAAAAGTCATAAATTAATCGGCAAATGTCAATTAAATAACATGGGTACATATACCGTTAGCACAAAACTCGACTCGATGGGAGGAAAAAAAATTCTAGACGAAAACTTTCTTTTTGCAGTCTGTGGAAAATAAAAATATGACCTAGATTTCGTGAGACAGGTAATCCATTCGCATAATAAAGTAATCTTGCTATCTTCTTTACTAGGTTTCCGATACGTAGCAAAAAAGATAACACAATTATCCCGGTGGTGGAATAATAAAGAAAAACGAACATTAAAATAATATTTTTAAGTCTGGATTAATACGATTTGTGGCTGTAAACTTTCTGTTAATAGGGGATTCACTATTTTTTCTATACACTAAACAGTACATATGCAGTAAGTTAGTCTAAAACTGGAATGTTTTAACATCATTTGTGTCCCTTATGAGTACTGACTTATAGTAATTAATAATAATTATCAATATTGTTTGGTGTTGAATGTCTCGTTCAACTTGTCACATTATTGCAAAAAAAAAAATATCGGCAATCATTACGAATACTATCTTGTCAATTCCTTTTTTCAATTACCCTTTTTTGTTACAACGCCAGTAAAGCTTACCGCAGCAGACTTTTTGGCATGCCACGTGGCGCACGCGTGCCATCCCACAGCATCGAGTGATTACAGACTATAAATCGCATACGGACATTCTAATCCGCCCATGCACATCATTTTAAAAATGGAACACTTTTTATCTCTTTCGTATGCGCTTAATTTTTTTCCGATTACATAATTTTTAAAATTTTTGTTAGTATTAAACTCGTAAATCAATTTAAGTATTGTCGTATAATTTTTATTTGTAAGTTATAAAACTCTGCAGTAATTTTTACACGTAAAAACAATTGTTAAACCATATAAAATTGTTTGAATTATCTATAACATTATTCAGCTCCTTTTCAAGCTATGAAAATGGTTTTAACGATGTACTATAATTAAATAATATTTAAAATTAATTTCGTCCATTGCTAAATTTTTAACTCCAGATTTACGGCCATTATTTTCGAGCATCCAGTAATTTGCTGCTTAATTAATTGCATTTTTATACTCACCGTTTTTGCAAAAAAAAAACGTATAAATCAATGTAACCAGAAACATTAAAAAATCGGTAGAATAATAGTATACAGTTTTTTTTTATCATTATTCCGTCAAAATTTTGGGTCCTGTAAATATAATGTTAAAATTTCAGCTAAAATAAATATTAGTGGTTATAGTACACTACAGCTAATTAGCCACTCGCACAAATTTTAACAGGCATAACAAATAACTGGCTAAATGAAAATAAACCGTTCATCCGATAATTGTATTATGAATGTTTTGATTGTCCGGCACTTGCCGAGCGCGCACTACGAGTGTTATCCTTCCAACACGCGACAATGGAGTCAGCTGGCCAAGTGTTTACACTTCTGGTTCCAATGTACTTAATACAAAGTCTACCTAAAATGAACCTTAATACAAAGCGATAAGATCACAAATATTCTAGCGAATTCAGCGAAAAGTGTCTTTACATTGATAATGGTTCATTTTATACCTAATGTTTGAAGCATTAAAGTCGATTTTACATCCTAACAATGCTAAATGATTTTCCTCGCAGGGTCCAGTGAGTCAGATGTGAAATGCTGTACTTGAAGCAAAAAAAAAACAAATGTGCAAAAGCATTTATTAGAATCGCACGAAATCTAGTTAGATTCAAAAATATTTTCAATGCAAACAAAAGCAAGTGTGGACAGAGCAAACCCTCCTACAGTTGTTATTTGACTGCTCGCGTCAGATTCGCAAGTGTTTGAAAATTATTTAAATAGAAATGATTTTAACCCGTACAAACGGGTTCAAATTTTTGATATTTAATTTAAGTATGAGCAATGGTACAATTTGTACAATGGCTATTAGACCGCCGTTGGGTGTACAGAAAGTAAATTTGGAAAAAAATATTTACAGATTGTATAAATTGGCTCAATTTTTTAAGCAAAGTTAGAGAGTCTTCTAAACAATGACAAAGGCGATGCCACAAACCATCGTAATATCGCTATAGGACTAATGTTATAATTTGACAGTCTTCTGTATTGCCATTAAGCTAAATATTACATTAATCATTAAAATTAACTAGATGATCAAATGTGTAATATTAATAAATATAACAATTAATAACAAAATAAATTAATGGGAAATCATTAAATAAGTAATAAAGAATTATGCTTGAAATGGTTAAGAACGTTACGAGCCAATGTGTTTCGCCCGCATGACATTTAAGGTCATAATAATGTAAGAATTTAGGCTCCGGTTTTAGTGTATACATATAACCAAAAATTACTGTCTTTAAAAAAATTCAAGTAAACGTTAGAATTTCATTAATAATTTAGTGTTTATCTTCATCGGATGAGTTACAAATGATAAAAAATCGTATGCACTGTACTGCCTATATTAAAATACTTAATCCCGCAAATTGATGATTCAACCCTTGCCAGTTGTCTGAGTGGCAATTTATTGTTTCGAATTAATTTTTATATAGGATTTGATGTGTAATAGCGGGGAAGAGGATGAAGGAGATGTTATATGATAGGGTAGAATATATTACAAATCTATATTTATATCAGTCTTGTTTTGGATTATACCATAACAGCAATACATCATTCTCCATTCTTAACTAAATTTTAATTTTGATAGATATAAAAATTCATTCTGTCATTACCAATACCTCCAGGAGTAGTAGAGTCTGGATGGTGGGTGGTCTTTAGAACCCACCTGGCTAGCTACCATCTCCAATGTTAATCTGTTGCTGTAACAGCATTGCTGTGTTCTGGCAGTCATGCATGTGAGAGTCAGATGTATTCTGAGCGAACACGCTTTATCATCAACGGCCTCATTGTCACGCCAAACCAGATGAAATCGAAGCGAAGTGTTAACCCATAAGAGGAAAAAACACAATAATAAAGATCAACAGTACAATAATAATGCAAGAATAGAAGAACAATTCCAATACTAGCATCCCAAACACGGTAGAGAAAAAGCTGATTTAGAAATGAAAATTGGAATAAATGTAAGAGCAGAGAATCATAAAAGACCTAATCGAAGCAAAAGAAACGCGGGTCCAATTTTAAAATTTTCCCGGAAACATTACAAAAAGTACAAAAAAAAAGCATAAAATAAATTACACACAAATAAATAGAATAAAATCATTAGAACTACACAAGTATAAAACACGAAAATAAAAACAATAACATGATTGTAAATTATATAAGATTAATAAAGTCTCTGAACGCATATCAGGGGATATCTAGTAAATAATTAAAAAAAAATACAAGCATCCATCGACAAAATAAAAGTAAAAAACATAAAACATTGGTAATTTATTTATTAATTGTGTTTCAATTAACGAAATATGTAACGTGAATATGTTTTCAATTGTTGTCGATAAGCATCCGTATGACAACAGTTAACAGCAAGTAGTTTACAGCAGTCAGGATCTCCATATTGACTACTAGCATTAGCTAGTAGTTAGTAGGACATCGCCACGTTAACTACTAACTTATGCCATATCTACTAATCGCTGGTCTTTTCCGGAGTCCCATAAGTAGTGGAATTTGAGAATTTAAGGATTTTCGAAAACCTGTCTGTGAAATTCACTTCTTTTAACGACAATCTACCGGCATTACAGCATTACTGTGTTTTGGACAGTCATTCATAAGATTCAAAATACTCTGAGCGAACATGCTATATACCATCTACGGTTTCAATGTACTTAACATCCTGTGTAATTGAGGTCACTTAACCTTGACTCTAAATGAGTGTTTCCCTACCTATTTAATCCCATATCCCACTTTTGAGTAATTTTTTTTTAATTTGATTAAATTGATAATTCTACACTTTATGGTATATGTATGTATATATATAAATATATATAGTGAATTATGTTTTTCATCCTTTGATATATCTAAATCCTTCAGGAACGCTCACATTTGTTTGTCATTTCATTGACCACAACTTAATATTACTAAAAATTAATCAATATACAGTTTTTGGAAAATATTATACGCTTAATGACATAAAAATAAATGTGAGGGGAAATTTTCAACTATTAGACCAGCTGTGTACCTAAAATTTACGTTTTTATTATCATACTATAATAATGCTAGAATAAAGTACATACATTTTATGATAGTTTACTTTAACATTTAGTTTTCTATTAGCGTGTACATCTAAATAAGATTTTTACTTATAATTCAGATTTAATGAAAGCACAAAACAAAATGGCTGGTATGCGGCGAACGTCGGATGTCACCGGGCAATAACGTAGGTGACTGTCGAAATTCCCGCCCTCGCCCACAGCTCTCCACTAGTGACGTTGGCGAGGGAAAATTCTCACATATCTGTTAAATAACAAGCATATAATTTTAATTTAAAATTGAATCAATTTCTATGGAAGCTCATAATATTCTCTTCTCTAATCCAAACTGTCTGGATTTTTTATTTAAATACGATCGGTGTCCATTTGCATTCTTCACTTGTACCGTAGGAAAAAATCCAGTTTGGAGCGGATTTCATAAAATGTTAAAAAATAAATAAAAATTTTGTTTGACATGTTCAATTTGCTAATGGTAATCATATTTATCTTATTTTAAAATTTAAATTTGAAATATATAAATATGAAGCTAAATTTTTAATTACACATTACAATTAGACCCCGATTATTAATAATCCGCGCACTTTATTATACCTATATTAATTCTACAATATGCCGTAACAGTTGAATTTACATTACAATATAAGGAAAAATAGAATTCGTTACACTGCAACCTCTGCGAATTTTCACAGTTCCACGTCTCGCGCGCTCTTATGTCCCAACGTCGAGGTGAGCGGTCCGCGGTGGGGTCCCGAATTCCGGCCGCTATAACCCTCTCGCAAATACATCGCAATAAGGGAAGTGACTGGAACATTCTCGAATTGTTCCGGACAATCCCGTCGGGGCGGCAATCTTGCCGCATACCTTTACCGGCTTCTAACTGTGCCGTAGTTTTATCGTTACGGGACAGGGTGTCCAGTTACAAAGTTGATTACTAGGTGCAAATACTCGGTAAGGGACGTCCGTTTTAATTTGTAGTATAAACATAACCGTCACCGGTTTATTGTTTTGAGCGCAATAAAAGCTACCGAGGCTATATCGAGAGAGAAGAGTTACCCTTGTAATAGAATGTATACGTCACGTGATATTATGAAATAACGATGTGGATTGTAAAAAAAAAAATGTAATCAAATTTGACTGCCTCGATAGCACAGAGGTTTGCCGCACACTCTGTAAAACGTAGTCTTCGAAGTCACATGATTAGTAGGATCTGTATGGTGGTACGGTTTTCACGAACCCACCTCCCTAGCTACCACCTTCAATATCAACTTTTTACCAAAATTGTGAGAACTCAAGTGTTATAATAAAAAAAAATCTGGTAGAGAAAAAAGTTTTTTAATCATCCTATATCGGTTTACCTTCAAGGAAGACTTAAATTTAAATACTAATACGAAATATTTTGAATTATATTATATTCTCTGATCAAGGAAAAGATTGAAATTTTCTGCTCACAAACTAACGTTAGTATCAAAGACGTAAAGTTCTATTAGGTGTAACGATATAAAGACGTCTAACCTAATCAATCTAATTTCAAGACACATGTATGACCTGATATTGTCCCAGTAAAGTGGATTGTTTTTAGACACGATGCGGCTCAGGTACTCTGGGAGGTGATGACAATGAAATCTGTTTAAATATTTATGATATGAAATTAATAAAAATTATTTACTCATATTTTAGTACACTCATAGAGCAAGTTCAATTTACGTACTCCTCTAAATTGGTTAAGAAAGTACACGTAACTTAATCTTGTTGATTTGATATTCTTTTATTTTTTCCGCGGTAAGTAAAGTAAATCCAATTTGTTCCGTCTCAGACGCGTCACGGGCGATTCTGATTGAATAATTCACAGCAGTCATCTGGGACAGTGCAAGTAATGAACAAATTTATGGGCCAATCCAACTAAAGACCAACATTATTGTAACTCGGTACTTCTCCCCCTCCACCCTCACCCCCCCTGCTTCTCCCCTCCCGGCGCCCACTCGTCGCTGAGGGCACGGAATTAACGAATTTGTCAACTGTCAACGTGCAAGGGTCTTAATAGTGTCTCCTTTGGGTATTATTGACGATAAACGTCATTGTGACATGGCGAAAATATTTTATGAGGTCAGAGGTTCCAATTTCAATTTATTTATTATTTCTTTAACTTCCTATCTTGTTATTTAAGTGGTTGATGCTAAAGTGATCAGTGATTTCATCTAGAATCTGATACGTTCCATGGTATTTTTCAGTACTTGACGTCTAATTCACTTGATGTTAAGTGGCAAAGGCCTCAAATGGTAGTGTGCTCTCCCAAAATGCTTTGGCTTTCACATATATAACTGCCCAAACACAGCAATGCCGCTATGTTCCAGTATGCTTTTGTACTCAAAAAGAGAACGTAGAATTTCGTAAAAATATAATGTAACAAAAAGATCCCGATTTTTCTTCAGCCGTTCCATTAATTAAATTTTGATATTAGTTAAATCACCATTTAGTTCTAACTTGAAATATCCAAAATAATTTCATAAGATCGCCTTTAAAGCCATTACCAAGTTTAAGGTGCGATTGTAAAGGAAACCCATTGGGCATCCGAAAGGACAAGCCGCTGTAAATCTCCCGTCTAAGTGGCATTTACACACAACGCATATATCAGTCGGGTAAGAAGCAAATCGTAAACGTCCGTAGCACGAAACGTAAGCAGCCACTCTTCCGCGGCCGCTCGCTAAAAATACGATGATACGATTTAATGGGGGGCACTGTGAAAGTACTGAACAATATAAAACCTACTTCCGTTAAGAACTTTTTAGTGGTTACCAAAAAAATAAAAAATAAATAATTGCACGTACGAATATTTCTACGAGATATGATGAGAGAGATGCAAATATTTTGCAACATTAAGAAATGCAGTCTTATTATCTTCGTAATTGCATTATGAACAGCATTACAAACATTATATATGAGTTGCAACGACACGTACAACAAAATTACGATTTCAATTATTTATTCAAGATTTCAATTGGAACTTAAGTAACGTGTCGTTATAAAGATAATAATATTTACAAAAGATAATACCTTCGAATAATCCATACACGTTTTACCGTCTAACAATTTTTTTTTTTCGGGAACCTTGTTATCTCAAGTAAATTACGTTTCGCTTAGCGGTAGACAGTTTCTTGTGAGCCCCGATGCGACGCTGTTTGAGCTGCTCTCCAGACAAGATTGTGCGGGGTTGCCAATTTTCCATTAGAGGAGTTTTGTTTTGATAGTAGCCGGCGTGAGATTGAATTGCTCAGAGAAACCTCTCTTCGTTCCACTGGTTTGTTGCTTTCATTGCAAATTTCGCAACATTGTTATTCGAGGTGTTCCATTTTCAAATTGTCGTCAAAATGCCCATTCTTTGAATGGACAGTGATGGATACAATGTTTCAATAATAGAAAGAAAATCATTCTGGTGATGGTAAATAAGCGACATTTTCAGTATTAAAACTAAAGCTAACAAAAAAACTGTCTGAGTAATATTTTTTTTTATTTACTTATTAATTGATGCCTCGTATTCTTCTTTAGAAGCACGTCTACATATTTTCGTAATGTTGAAATATTTTTAAAAAGAAATCAGAAATATTTTACCATTCAAATTAATCCATTATTTTATGTACATAAGTTTAATAATCTTTGGAGAACTTTCAACGAATTTCGAGAAGGATTTGTGTCCTTTTTCAGACAAAATAATTTTAAAAACAATTATTACTTATCCATCAATTAGTTTTTTTTTATCGGTTATGGGATCGATTTCACCTGATGATAGGTGAGAGTGTTCGCCCTAAATACATCTGGCTCCCACATGTATGATTGCCGGAACACAGCAAACGCTGTTATGGCGCCGGATTGATATTGAGGGTGGTATCTAGCCAGGTGGGAATGAAAGACCCTACTGGCCCGGGAATAGAAGCCGGGACCACCGCGTTACAAGGCAAGCGGCTAATCCACTGCCCCACGGGGCCAGTCAATCATCAAATATCATCAAAAATGCGTAAAAAATTTCACTGCCAAACCTCTGATATCGATGAAATCAGAATAGAAACTCTTATGGGATTTATTTAATGCCGGAGCTCACTCCGGTATATATATATAAGATTTAGTATAAATCTATACCCTTAGATGTGTGGGTCTGGTCAACACCCCCATCTCACCCCCACCTCACCCCTGCGCCGGGTGTGGGGGGCGAGACACGCGGATCGTAAACCCGATTCTCCCAGGGTAAATCCGCATTTCACTAGCGACGCAACGGCCCCGGGAATCACGCTTCAGTCTCAACGTGTAGATTTCTTTCAATATACCTATTCGATAATATATATTAACGATCTTCTTTATTCCAATACTCGTACAAAAGCGCTTTAGGTTGTTGTCAAAACGTAATTTCTTATGAGAATTACGTGAAACACTTTATAAAATAGTTATAGATTTATTAAATTTAATATACTGTTGAGGAGTACTTTTGAAGGACTAGAGATAAGTTTTTTTATACTAAGGTCCGATGCAAGTACCATACGAGTAGTCATGCTTACTGTAAAGCGGTAATATATACACATTATTATGTTTATTTACATTCGGAGACAACGCTTGCACTCTACCAAAACCCAGGTGTATTACTTAAAATGCAGCGAGATAGGTGCTGCGAGATAAGTTACTAGCGGACTTGTAAGTTAAGTTGCTCGCTAACTTATATTCCCTTTGTATAATTAATGAACGAAAGCGTTTAAAGTGTACTCACCTCAAAATTTTAGCTTAATGGCGACTAAAATAAAAAAAATAAAGAATTTCAATTTTATTGTAACTATTTTTGAACAAAAAAACATTTGTCATTGTTAAAAAATCTCAATCGTATATAATAATAAAGCTTATATTACTGTTCAAAATTATGTATGAATATAGAATATAGTCCATGTCCACTAAGAAAATTTTATATAGCTGTTTAAAACATACTTTGGACATTCTTTTTTAAATTATAAATGAATTTAACAATCAGTCAAGATCAAGAGATTTTTGTGATTGCCAGTACTAAAAAAATACATACCAATATTAAAACTTAATTTATCACAGAGCGTAACCTAAAGGAAAGTATTTTTACATATCGTTTATGATTAATTAGCGGCTATCTAACGTTTAAAGGCAAATCAACAAATCAAACAAATCTCCAATATCATTTGCCTACAATCGTTCTTTATTTAAAAAAAAACCGCCTTAAAATCAAGGCACGTTCTACAAAGGGGCGTGGAAGCCATAACAATAATTTAAGGCAGTAGTCGCGCGGACTTAATAATTCAGTGTCTTATAAAAAACGGCGCAGGAAATTGGGACGGGGGCATGCCACAAGAATGCATTTCAGTACTTTCATGTTTATTCAAACCGTTACCAGTCCATTGACCCTTCCGTCTTCACTCTATCTATATCGAGCAATAAAAAAGCAGTAATGTATTTCATACATGCGGACGATTGTATGCAAACTATATTTCAATTCAATCAATTGTGAATATCATTTTCAGCCCCGAAATATTTCATTTATATATATTAAATATA
>DWQX01001984.1:0-24153 GCA_018245475.1 Pharmacophagus antenor
TTTCCACAACTACGCTTTACTGTATACAATCTACTTGTTGGGTATTTCTATACCACCCCGCACACTCCCCGGGCTGTTGATTTATGGATTCGCGCCAGGTGCTGCATCTAGAACGTTTGGTAACTGTAAATATCATATGTAGTGCAACATAGTACTATTTAATGTTATATACACAAATGCGGTTTATACGAAATATTTTTGCCTCGAAATTCTTCATCAATAATGTTTAATAATTACTAAAGGTATAGATATATTCATGATTGCCCAATAGTAACGCCTGGTCACATCCCTAATTACGCATTATATTCCTATTCCCTTACCCCTCCCACCTGTAGCTTCTTTATTGATTTGCACCGGGGACTGTATCTAGACATGCGCGTTGCATCTCCCGGGGCTCCAGGGTGTAGTTAGGTCATCCCTCAGTCTTAATGCAGTTGTTCGGCAGTGAAGTTGTTGTTTCTGTTTTAATAATTTTGACATGAAATCAGTTCGTGAATTATTAGTTCGTGATCCCGCTTTTCCTCGTAAGTATATCAAATTAGTTTCATTAGTGACTAATCAATATTCATGTAAAGAATATATTACACAATAGTGTTTTGAAATAAATTCTAGAAGCAGTTTCCACAATTGCGCCATACCGTATACCTTCGACTTGTTGCAACTTTCCGAACCACCCCCCACCCGTCCCCCCGGGCTTTTACTTTATTGATTTTCTCCGGAGGCTGCATCTAGACATGCGCGTTGAATCTGCCGGGGCTTCAGAGCGTATTCAGTCTAACCATTAGTTTCGTAATGTAATCGGCCAACAGTGAACATTGTCATTCTGTTTTATGAACTTTCAATTTAAATCAGTGAGTGAATTATTTTAGTGGCTGCTTTCGCTGTTCCTTGTGAGTATTCTCGAATATTTTCAACAGTGACTTTTTAATATTCATTTTAAGAATTTATAATTATCTTAATAAAAGCTAATTAAAGCTAAAAGTGATATTAAAATTAGATGAATTCTTAATATCTTGTTTAATAACGTTATACGTTTTCGAAAAAAATTCATACGCAGTTTCCTTTATGGAAAAAAAGTTTTAAATCATAACCTTTGAATTATTGCTCACTTAACTCCCCGCCCCGCCTTCCTCTTGTCCCCGTCCCTTTTACTTCTTGTCCCCCTTCCTTTTCGTCACCCTGTCCCCCACCCTTTGCATTCCCGTGTCTACCACCCTTTTCCTCCTCGTATCTCTACTCATTCTCCTTCCTTCTTGCCTTCTGTCCCTCTCTCTTTTTCTTGCTCTACCTCTGTCCTCTTCCTTTACCCTCCACCTCTCTGTCCCTCTTTCTTTCCCTCTACCTCTCTGTCCACCCTCCTTTCCCTCCATCCCTGTGCCCCTGAAACCCTTCCTCTCTTTGGCTAGTTGCTTTATTGATTGGTATCGGTGACTATTCCGACATGTGCTTTTTTGTTTTTGTTGTTTAAAATTTCTCTTTAATTTCATACTTTTTAAATTTTAGTGACTATTTATAGTAGCATGTTTGATTATTACCAAAAGAGAATTTATTAGTATGGGTACTATTTCTTTTAAATTTTTAATTTACAAATTTATAATAATTTGTTTTCAATAATTATTTGTTTAAAACGGTTTATTAATAATACACTGCAAACTTTTATATAATTATTCATTTACATGAATTTATTTTTGAAATATTCTATGTAACTGATTTATTTGATCAATTAACATAAAGTTTTATAATTTTTTATAACATAATTTATTTTTATAATTATACTGGAAAGTATACAACAATTTTCATTTATTCTTAATACAGTATTTATAGTTCTTCATAGTTTACTAACCAAAAATTTAGGTCAATTTGTTTTTTCATATTGCACGGTCTTTATTTAAACGTTTATCAAATTGTAATTATAAATTGATTTTAATACAACTGAAAATAGTTGATTACTGTTGTAAAATGTTTGTTAACCATGCCCACTGAGATCTTTGCAAAAAAAAATTAATTCATGGCACTGATCAAAGAACCTGTACGAAAGCGTCGTTTGCTTATTAACCATTTTGTCTAATATTCACTATTCAGTGCTCATTATTCTATATAGATAAGAGAATAATAATGTTTACTTTATTCCAAGCTTACAACGTTAGTAAATGTAAGCAAAAAAAATTAACTAAGAATTAAAAAGATGAGTACTCAGCTAATTGGCTATATTTCAGTATATTCCTAACTACTATATAACAAATTGTTTTGTATAAATTGATATTGCCTACAGTTAAATGGTTAACTCATTACTGAATCGCACTGTGCCATCTTATAGCTTTCTAAAAACTGAACCAAAAAATAATTGCTTCTTTTTATTTCTAAACTCCTGCGTTCAGATTTTTAAATTTTTATTAATCTTATAGTTTATTTATATCTCTGAGCTTTTACTTAATGTTAAAAGCAAGTCTACCTTAGAATTGAGCAGCGAATAAAATAATGCTTCTTGAGTATAAAAAGAAATACGTTTATTTTCTATTATAAAATATCAATTATTAAATTATTCATGATATTTTGTATTGAATTGTATGTAATTGAATTTGTATTTGAATTGATTCTATTTATGTGATCGTTTAAAAACAAACTCGGTAGGCCGGATCGCATGATCTCTAGTCACTTAATAATTCAGTCACGCATAAAACAGATCCGGGATGATCGATACACTGCGCCCGCGCATCCGGGACAGTCGCCGACGTGTCGCGCGAAATACGACGAACATATTTTATTTACGAAATAACATTAACTAAATGCGTACGCAAACGATTTTGTGATTAGAACGAGAAATAATCTCTTTACTCACATTATTATCAGGATTATTGTGTATGTGTATAAGAAAGACCTTAATAAACAATAAATTGACTGGACCGGTGGTGTAGGTAAGTAACACTGGTCGTTTACACCAGACGTCGCGGGTTCGATTCTCGTTCAAGATAAACATTCAAGTGATGAATATATAATTTTGTTCAGTTTCTTATTGTTATTATATTATATTTAAATATTTATTTCAAAATTTCTATTCGTGTACAGCGGTCAGATAATCCATACTACAGCTGCTACTTTGCTGCATATCTTGTGATCAGTGCACTATGTATAAAAAATATCACAGATTTTTATTGTATTTTGTATGTAATACCTACTCGTAATCAATGATCGTGTGATATATCACAGTGTTAGAAATCTTATGATTATGTCATAAGATAATTTGTAGTCGTAACTATGGGAACGACTATTCATCACTGACAAAGTGGGGCCATATGAGGAAAGCTTCGCTCAAATTATCGTCTAGGGAACGCCCGTTTGATTGAACACTATACACGGATGTTCTTGTTAATCATTTTGTTTCCTTAACGTGTTACAAAGATTCCCATTTAACGAGTCAAATATTAATAATTTATTATCAATTAATCAAGTACATCCGTCTCATTAAAATGACGAGAGTTTATAGTTAAAACTCAACCGTGAGATTGTTTCATTGAGTTTCGGGAATATAGTACAGATGTAGCAGCATGAGGTTTACCGAAAATAGTAAAAATGCGAGAGAAAAAGTTTGGGAACCTCAGCTCCAAGCATAGTTTTATTAAGAGCATGAAATAACTGTAAAACCTATATCAAGCTCATACAAGTGTTCTTACGCAATCGAAAATATCGTACTGGTGTTGTTATTAGAGGGAATAACACTAAACGTGGCACCTTCGCACATTATGTTGGAATATTGTTACAAAACGAGTAGGCGTAAATGCTGTAATTTTAAATTCTCAGATGGCCCCTAGCTTAAAAAATCCTTATTCTTCATCTAACAAGTTCCGTAAGTGTTAGCGCATTGTTAATAAAATGAAAAGAGAATCGAATTAAATATTTACAAGTTGACTTGTCTTGACTTGTCTGTTGACTTGTTATAACCATCGGATAAATATTTCATTTCAATCATTCTTATTCTCTCGTTTATCGTACAGCGATTTATCGTCTACACATAGTTAAAGGCAGACTAGTCATTGACAACACTTTATTTCATCCTACCATAATAAAATAGTGAAAGCGAACGATAAAATTTGTCGCCTCTGCTATCGATATATTTACAGGGAAACATTTATCGATGAAGCTCGGTTGGACGTGTGTCGAATAAATTTCAAAATAACACGCACATTATACAGTCTTCGGAGGCATACCGCGTTATCAATACCACTTTGTACCGTTCCGTCGATATAAAATTAGACTTACGTTATATTACCGTGGCGCCCCCGCCTCTACGGACTGGTTTTATTAGACTCATTAAAGTGTTGTGCCTCATAAACAGCCTACAATCTTGTTATCGATATGATATTTTATTTGAATTAAACTTTGTTATTACGCTATGCTTAAAAATAGTCGGACTTTGAAAGATAAAGCAAAAGTTATTACTTCATTTTTATGGTTAGTTGTCTGTAATACTGAGAAATACTTATGCTCTTTTTGAAGGATTTGGTACTTGAGTAATGCGGGAACTAAACGTTTAAAGAAGTCTATTATTAATAGTTCTGTATTTCACTTTAATAAAAATTTGACCTTCTTTTTTCTTAATCTGTTAACATCTAAACAAACATGTTTTGATAGTTTTTTCGAACCTGGCTAACTCGTCTCTCAATGTCAATCCGTCGCTATAACAGCATCGCTGTGTTCTATCAGTCGTACTTATGACAGCTAAAGTTATCTGGGCGAACATGGTTCACCATTTACGACCACATTCTCCATCCATTGTCAATAAAATGGTCTAAGTTGACACAATATTTTTTTTAGTAAAAAAAAATAATCTACCGATAAATTCATTATGTGACGGCGCCTCTCGGCACTGAATCTTTAATTATTCATTTCTAACCTTATCAACGTCATAACGCTATAACAGCAATATTGTTTTATTTTAATGGTTTTATGACGTTATCGACTTTGGGTGTGGATTGCGTGAAAGGAGGGAGCGGGAGCGGGAGCGGGCGCGGGAGGACGCGCCGACAGATCGTCCGCCCACGCCCGGCGCCCGCGCAGGTGCCGCCCGCGCCTCGCGTTTGCCCTGCGCATAGATAGCTAGCACGGCAGAGAGAGCATTCATTTATTTATAACGCTCACAAATTCCACTGTTTAAAGTATTGCCACAAGCCAAGTTATCGATCCTATTTAGATCGATGATCGTTCAACATGAAGCAACGGAACTGTACACCTCTAAAGCCGGTCAATTTGAGCTTTAAAACTTTTTTGTTGGTTATAGGTTATACACTTGTTGACTTTACCTAACGTTCAGTCACAATCAAAACCTAGGTCACCATCTAGCGTGTTCGCCCGAAATACTTTTGGCTCTCACGAGTACAACTGACAAAACACGATAATGGTCTTATTAGATGATATTCAAGGTCGGAGGGTTCGAAAACCCTGCCACCATCCAGACACCACTACTTCTGTAGCCCGAGAATCGAACCCAAAACCTCTATGTTACAAGACAATCGGTTAAACCGCTGCGTTACAGAGAGTTATAATAACGTTAAAAAATTAACGAATTCAGGATCATACTTATACATATCGCCGGTTTTCTAGAATAACGAGATATTTGGAGTAGGACAATTTTACGTTAAGCCCTTTTCAGTTTTGCCATTGCTTCGATTCTTAGATTAAAATAAACCAGAAAATCACACATCCTTCGAAAGCAATTACATTTATTTGGTATTCCATTGACCACAACTCGATATCACTATAAAATTAATTGCTATACAATTTGGAAAATATTATACGCTCAACGACACAAAACCAAATGTATCGTTGGATGAATAAGATTTACCAAATGTTCCGAAATTGAAGTCATCTTAGCCCATAACAAATAAAAAAAACATTTCGCCTCTGTGGTATTTACAGTCTGCGGTGATAGAAAGTCTGAATGAATGCTAGTGAATGGACAGTGAATCTGTGAAATAATGCGAACCTACGCCTGGTCTGGCGACTATCGTCCCGTCCTCACTCCTCGCTCCTCATAGGAACCGGTAATATATTCAACACCTCGGAGAGTTCCTACGCATTGAGACATCGTCCATGTCGCTAGACTTTAAAACTTTAGCAAGTCTCCTCGCCTTATTTTGATAAGTTTCGCGGTATCAGTTGTTTCAATACTTAATTTATTTTCACTTTGGTGTTATTTAAAACAGTAGTCAAATATCTTGTCTATTCCATCTTATTAGATTTTGTGGAATGGCGACATTCACTTTAGTTGAAAGATTGCTTTCTTTAAAAATTATATTTTATTGTAAATTTTTTTATATGTAAATTATATTTTTTTATAGAAGATATGTACACGAAGAATGACATCTGTTGACAAAGTTTTCAAACTAGTGAACAATC
Source organism: Pharmacophagus antenor (assembly GCA_018245475.1). Lineage (NCBI taxonomy): Eukaryota > Metazoa > Arthropoda > Insecta > Lepidoptera > Papilionidae > Pharmacophagus > Pharmacophagus antenor. The sequence goes on from DWQX01001984.1 coordinate 6,394, forward strand.
TGTTTAAGCGTATTGTATATAAATTACAATATTGTGCAAAATGAAATGAATCATATACATAGAAAGTTTTAAAATGAATCGATTTTTCACCAACTGCAACGTTTATCGCGTTAAGTTATTTTTAAAACACTATTTTTTTATGTTATCATCGCATCATTAAGACGATTCAATGGAGTGTCAAAGGAGGCCGAATTTCAAAGCATTAGATGCTATCTCATCTTTTACGCCCACATGGTCTAATTCAATGGATGCTAAGTTTTTTTTTTAACATTATTAACAATAACATTATGTCATGTTATTTCTTGTCATTAGAGACGCTTCGTTTATAATGTTAATGTGGTACTTTGAGATTAACAAGAAATGTTTGACGCAATAATAAACATATGTATCATTTACTTCTGCCTTAATTAACTTCTATACCTAAATTTATGAGCATTGTCAAAAATATGCACATGTGGCAAAAAGATAATATGCAAAATAATTTATTCAGATCCTCCGATCGAATTATCCTAAAAACTTATGCAGAATTTTAGGATAGTTTTTTTTTTAATTAAAAAAAATACATTTGCATGCAATTGCACATTCTAATCATCAAAAAATCGTTACTAGTTATAATTTCTTAAATATAAAAAGTTAATCGTGAAGTTCTTTGCATTGGTGAATTTAATATGGTAGTTGTTGGAGTGACTCACTAAGATAGTACAGTTTCACCACTTAACACCACATACCATCACTTGACGACAGAAATATACACCGCGATTGTATTCATACAAGGGTCTTTTGTTCTATATTTCGGTCTACTGAGATTAATAAAGTAATAAAGGAGATTTCATCGATAAATACATGCTTAATTATATAAACACTTAAATGGATATTAAAGAACTAAATTTCTATTGTTACAGATACGCAATGGACCACCGAGGAGTTCTGGTTTTGGCGATAAGCATCGTAGGGGCAATGGGCTTTATCCCCCATGGTTCTATTGGGGAAAAGGTGAGAAAATATTAACGGCGTACTATGTAGAAATTTCTGCTTCTGTTTATTATCAATTATAATAATCTTATGCTTAAATCAAGTGTAGATAGTTACTGTTTATGAAATTAGTGAATGAGATCAGTGAGTAAACGGCAGAGGGCTCCCAGGAGTGTTTTTGAAAAATTTTACTTTAATATTTATTGTGCTAAGCGACCTTTACCAGTTTGGGAACCTACTATTGCGTATTACCTAGTATTGCGATTAGATGCAGGAAGAGCAGATTCAGTTTGTTACTTAGATATTTAGATATACGAGATGGTTGTTCACCGTTGAGCGTCAACGGCTGATGGTGATGATAACGATGGTTCATTAACACTTAAAAAGTTCAAAAACGTGAGCGGGCTGAGTAAAAGCATTTATTATTTTATCGGTGAAGGGTTAACGCTTGTCCTCGATTATACATGATGTTAGATAACAATGAGACTGTAGAGTGAAGCGGTTTCTCCCAGAATACTTCTGACCCTCACATATATAAATCCAAGAACGCAGCCACTCTGTTATGGTGCGAGATTCGATGAGGTAGCTAACGTTAGGTCTGCTCCACTGAGTACCATTTTTTATTGTTATTGTTTATTTCGTACAGGATCCTATACTCACCGAAGCTTTGCTTCGTGAGGTAGTCGAGCGTATGGGCAAGGATTTCAACGAGGCAGCGTCCACGTACCTCGAGTTCCCAGCCAGCGAGCGGCGCCTCGCGCTGATGTCGCGGGCCGGCAAGGAGCTGGAGCACGAGCAGATGGACTACGACTCGTTGATAGACGGCAACCCCAGCCCCAGCCTCCGCGACCGCGAGTACCTGCAGCACAGGTACGCCGCCACGTGACGGCCGGCATCATGATTTGTTCTTTAGCTGCAAGATCTGTGCTATCGATGCTCACTTGTACTCGTCCAACGCGCAGCTCGTTGTGGGGCCATCAGTACGTAACCGGCGGTGCGGGCGAGGGTGAACAACGCCTCCAGCCCTCCGGCATCCTCCCCAACCGACAGATGATAAAGACAGACGCGGTGCTGCCGGCCTATTGCAATCCCCCTAACCCTTGTCCCGTGGGCTATACTGGTGAGTACTCACATTCTAACTCTCGATAATTCAATTTGATTTTAATTCGTTCATGTATAAACATTATTTTTGTATAAATACATAGTTCTATTTGTAAAAGCTCTTTTGGTATACGCACATAATATTATACAATATCTTGTGTTTGTCTTATGTAATGGGAATAACGCGGGCGGTACTTACATTGTTTAATAAAAAAACTAAACCATAATCGTGTTGAGTTTGTTTATATGCTACAAGACTTTAAATTAAAAAAATATACCATCGCTTCTGGAATTATTTTATAACGGAAAAAATTCCCATTTTTCGAATTGACCAATTGTACTGTTGACAATCATTTTTTTTTTCGTTTTCTTTTAACATGTGCTCTGACAAAAAACATATTGTCATTACAATAACCAGTTAAATTATAATTTTTGTATTAAGCTTTCGTTCCTTTTTTTATTAATTTTATAAATTTACTTAGATGAAATTCCATTTTAAATTTGTCAAAAAATCTTTTTATACAATAAATGTGCTCATGATATTGTGTTATGCCTACATTTATGTTGATTTTAACTATAGATATATTGTCGAACATGAAATGTTATTTTCATACAATTAAAATGACATCGATTAATCGGTTTTGGTGGTGTACAGTTCAATTGTACTTCACTCAAATGACAAAAAAAAGTCGTGGTCGATCTTTGTTTTTTTTTGCGTCAACAAAAATTACCCACAATTTTAATGGGTGTTGCATGGACACATCGAATACACACCTCGTTATCATTTAAGATAAAAATTACCGATGTAATCTATATATATATACATATTTATATATATATACATATTTTGTATATAATACAAAGCAGCATAGCTATAAGTTAAAGATTAAATAAAAAGATATTTTGGAAATAAAAAATGTTTATGAAAAAAATTACTTCATTACTTTACATCCTTCTTAGTAAAAATTGGGAGTTACAGACTTAATCATGTTTTTAACATTATTCAAAAAAAAATTCAATGTTAAAAATTACACCCGTCTAAAATCTTTTAAATTCACGGTTACTATTATATCAACTGAATAGATTTCAGAAGGTATTCTGAGTAATTAGACAATGTATTTAGGAGCTAGCCACGTGAGTTCAAAAACACCCAACCACCCATACAGACTCCAATACTCATGTAACCGGAATCGAACACAGGACTTCCATGTTATAATGAAAGTTATAAACCACTGCGCCTCGGAAGCATCCGTATTTTTTATTTTTTATACGCATCAAGCGTATTTTTCACGTATGTCGACAGCAATGTGCTAATTTTTTTTCGTCTTTCGCGTAGAAGAGCAAGGCTGCATCAGTGAGTTCGAGAACACGGCCGCTTTCAGCCGCGAGTACCAGCTGTCTCAGCGCTGCATGTGCGACGGGGAGCACATGTTCAGCTGCCCACCAGATAGCCCATCCGAACTTGACATCCGCTTCCCCGATCACCACAAGAACTTGGTCGCGAAAAAGTACAACCCCGACGTGAGTAGTAGAATAATGCATTTTTCACAGCAAATACTTATCATTATTTACAACCGTACAGTAAACTTACAATTAATACAACTAACTATTAATAATTCATTTAAAGATTATTTAAAGTTAAATATAAATTTATAAGCATATCGGACTCGTTATTAAGTAAGTCGATTATAATTTCAGATAGAGAATCCCTTCTTGATGGGCGAACGTCTGCCCATCGCGGCCAAGAAAGGTTTCGATGTCCACACATATTAACCATATTACGTCTATTCACATTATGTGTCTACTATAGATCTCTCTGAATAATGAGGAGTGTTTTCTTCGTGGTTTTGAATGTTTTAATCTTTTATCTGTAAAATCATTGCAACCTCAAATCAATGTGAATTTTGGCGTAGTTAGTAAGATATTGAACGAAGGAAAAAAGGTTAACATCCCAGACGAAGGATCACTGCGCAATTTTCTTCTTTTTTTTGTGCGGCTTAAAAGTATATTTTACTATCTTACCGTTTAGGAATAATTAAGATTATGTAGATATCTGATGCCTAAACCACTAATCTCCCTGAAAGTAGAAGTAATATTTATAACTCCAATGGCTAATGATAACTTATATATATGTACGCACTGTAAAAACAGTAATCATAATTAAAAAAAATATATCCGTACTTTTAAAATCATACATTACAAATTCATATAGCATTACAATACAATAGAGTCGCAAACCAGTTTCGAGATAAGATCATTGCGTTTAAAAATAAGTAAATAGGAATATGACACCAATATTCTGGTAAAGAAAAGTACAATGTCAAACGCAACAGTAACTGGTATATATAAATTAGTCGTATTGTAATAACGTAAAATCTATTTTAAAAAAAATCTATTTCCACTAACGTACTTACAACATATAGTTGTATATATAGTTTTATAATTCGTATAAATTTTTAAGGAAGTCCTATCGTACACCAAAAATTACAAGGGTAAGGTTTATAATATTATAAACAAGTAGTTTCATCATGATTTATATTTTCATAAGCGATATACATATACCATTACGTTTATGTTCATATTTATTCAAACCTACTGTTTATTTAAATTTTTTTTATTATTTGTTGTTAACTTTTTATCTTAAAATCTAAACAAAAATGCTGTGAATTTTGTTAGTTGTAAATAGATTTTATATCTGTTCTGTAAGTTTATGACCTTAGGTTAGATCATGCGAATCATTCCACGCATCTATATACTCTAAAAAAACAATAGCAGTATAATATTTAAAAAATAAAACTTTGCGGTGCAATAGATAAAGAAAACTCAATAAATTAGTAATTAGGACAGAACATGTAAAATCTCGTCACAAACTAAATAAGATCAAATTATGTAAATATAGAACGTAATCCCCGTGTATTGGATAATAATTTTAGGTGATTTAAATATAAGAATTTGTACATTAATGAGCTGCGACCACTTGTACTCATTATTACTATTACGTTACCATAGTAACCATTTAAATCTTTTTAGGTAAGAGATCTTCCGACGGGACTCGTCATCTGATTTACAATTTTTTAAATCGAAATATTTGTTTTCTTTTTTTTAATCTATTTAATTCATTTTGTGTACAGATTAAAAAGTAATATCGATTAAATTTCATCGCGCTTAATAATTTATTTTCTATTGTAATTTTTTTTTATCATGTAATAGGAATATGATATATAACGACTATTTTCAATAACACGCAAGCAATTTGTCAATATTGTCATCGTATAGAAAACGGTTAATCCACACCGAGTGTGAATGACGAGCGTAAGTGCAAAAATAAATAAACTGGGAAATATGTCATCATAGGAAACGAGTACGGGAACAGCTGCATAAAATAATTCAATTTCATCATCGACCACGTATGTTATGTGAAGTAAGACAATGATATGATAATTATTTTTAATCTTCTCTATTTTTTTTGTCTTTTATTATGTATCTTCTTTCTTCTACTTGACCTTCTTCCTGTCTCTAAGACGTGAGTTATTCTAACGAATTATCTTCCCATTCATTTGTCTTACTCAACATTTTACATCAGAAAATTAGACGATCAAACTAAACATATACATCTTTAAACAATATTTAGTACGAAACGTCATTCTCTAAATTAAAGTGGATCTTTATTAACACCAAAACAACAATTAATAGACTTCAACTCGTAATCTTCAGTTTAACCATTAAACGTCAGTTTTACCATTCGCTAATAATTTCATAATCACCCGCAGAACGATGTTGCAAAATGAAAGGTAATGAAAAGTATCTTGCGTGTTTTCAAGTTATGTTACGTATATTTCCTATATCTATATCAGTTGGCTGTACCGTCGTGTCCTGAAAATTTTCAATCGGCACAAAAATTTTGACAAAGTTAAAAACTAATTTTCGCCATAGAGTTACAATCTGTTTAAATAGTCAATGTAAATATCATGACAATAATTTGCGATCCATTTATTGACTATCCATCATCTGACTTTTTTTGATACAAATATTGCATTTAATTCCATTTAAATTTAAGGATATTTTTAAATGCCTGTTGATGTAATTCTAAACATAGTTTTAATTACATTAAAAGTCATCCAAAAATACGATTTTAATGATTGTAGTGTACATATAATAAGAAAAAATAAAGAGATATATGAGGCCAGACAATTAGCTATAGATAATAAGCCATCGAGGCAAAATATATAACTTAAGTAGAAGTAAGTAGATATTAGGATATATAGTTTTTTGTTTAAATTATTTTCGAAATTAACATTTTATTTTGAATGTTAATTTTTCGTAATTTTCCCATTCATTTTGTGTATTTTGTCGCAACTTATTTTTTTTTAATTATTCATATTTATCTAGTCAGTTATTTTAAAATTGTATAAAAATTATCAAACCGGCATTCGATCTCAAAACAGGACCATGAACTTCTAATTAATAATGTCGTCTCCGAACAGCAGTAACCACATAACATCAAAAGTTTCATAACAATTTAATCTAATAAACATACAGGATAGCTCGCGAATCACCGGATTCGCGAGCCAGTTTCGATGAAGCTGTAATAGTCGTCAATAAGACTAACAGCGCAAACTTCACCGAATCCAGCAGCAAACATACAGTTACCGGATATTTATTCTATTTCTTAACATGCATTAATACTTTTAACATTTTTTAAACATTTTCCGTTATATTCACGTATTTTTTTCACACTAGGATAAGTTAGATTTCAATAGGATAAGCAGTACAATGACTCGGAAGGATTTTTATATATGTAGGCTTAAGTGTACATTACTTAACAAAGATCCGATATGAATACACAACAGTAGTCTTGTACATACTTTGATATAAGTTATTATTATTAACTTATAAGTGTGTACATATAACTTGAGCGAACACGAAATCGGAAAAATAATATTAGACTACATTTAAGAGCGTCACAAAGTAATGTGAAGATTAATTAAGAAGTATATATTCTAAACTTAGTCGAGTAAGTTATAAAATTCGCAAGAAGCCAGACATTAAATATAATACTGTATATGATGTATATAATAAAAATGGAAATATTTCTTAATCGAATATCACTGTCATAATAAAAAGTATTTCGTTACACTGATTTAGAATTTTAGAAACGCAAATGACCATCATCTAATCATACATACATGAGATGAATCTTTAACAACACCATACATGAAAGCGAAACTCTGTCGACACTTTCATAACAGCCACAGAAGCAAGTAATAATAACAAAACAGTTACTAATAAATTCAAAGTCAGTGTAATCGAAACTAATAAAACCAGCAAGTCTTCCGTATTAGATGTATCTATAGAAGTACATGAAAATTTATTTTAAGCCATTTCAAAAGGGAAATAGTTTTGGAACCCTAACTGTATATATATATATTTAATTTCTAAAGTTAAAATGACGATGGTTTACACCAACGGCATGATCTACTGACACAGCATGAAGAAGCAAAGATCGAAATAATGGAAAAAATGGTGACAATTATCTGAAACATATTTTTGAACGACCTTAAAGTGGAAACCAATCACAAAAAATGAATGTGAAATGGAAATTGTGGAAATAATAAAGCAAGGTTAAAGATGCAGTTTTGTCAGACATCAGTGAAAGGTACTATTGTCATGAAAACAAGCGTGTGCTACGATATCGATGTGCAAAATAAAAACGTGTGACATTTGGATGAAACAGTATCTAAAAAAATTCTTACTTTTATAATTACAAAAAAATTGAATTACATTCGTGCCTTTTAAACCTTTCCTACTAAAACTCACTATCACACAAATTATCATGAGATTAAGTGAACTCTATATGAATGATATCCATTATAAATTTGGAATTCCATAAATTCATCATCAAGTAAATCCTGAAAAATAAAATAACTTTTCTTTTTAGTTCCAAACATAATTGCAAACATTTTTAAGATCATAACATCTAGACTCATGGAAAATTAAATGATTATGTCACCACCACTAAGGAGAGTTTGTACATAACACCAGTTAAAATGCTTTGCTAATTATAGAAATTGGAAAGAACCCTGTCCTGTTCCCCGAACAAAGAAACTGTGATACTTAGGAAGTGTATGAACAGATTACGACTACGAATGAGATTGATGAATCTATAACCTGGACAGGATTCAATGAATGTAAGAGATTATAACAACAAAATATTAAAGATGGAAAGAATCCTGAAGAAGATGGAAGTTGATTATTTAAAAACGATTGCTTTGAATACATCCAGTGTTATAGATAATTAAAAAAAAATAAACAACCAGTTAACGCTATCGATATATAGATAATACTGCCGCCGTGTAGTGCCGGCATTAGAATACGATTTGGCACTACTCCATCTCTTCCCGTGGAGGTCGTAAGAGGCGACCGAGGGACCCGCAGCACGACCAACCAGTGCTTTCATCCTCAATCGCGAAACGAACCATCAAGCAATATGAATTACGGGCCTTATTGCGTCTACCCCAAGTCATAGGGAAAGATCTAAACGCGGAGGACTAGCTTGTATTATAAATATATGTATGTATATATTATATATATGAACACGACTATGGGTTTGCGGAAAACACACGGGTGTCAAAAAAGTCCTTGCCGTTGGTGTAAATAGAAATAATAAGAACGGAACGATCTATTTTATAAACTACCGAAGTATTCGTGAATAACTTGAGCGATCAGACGAGTACTGACTATTTGTCGTCTAAGCTACTACTAACTACGTCCCCTGTTTCCAGCCTACGGGGAGGCTCGTACGAATAAAAAAACAATGACTATTTTGAACGCTTTAACTCCAACGCCCTTCTATTCTATTCCCTTCTCTTCTCAAACTAAGATCGGTCTCTATCATCAAATTCATCGTCATTTTTCTTATATAAATATATATGTATTCTTATAAAATATGTATGTAATCAATTATATGTATTATACTGTATCTATTATATTATATGTATCATAGTATATTTCCTATTCAATAAATATAAGTTACTGTTACTCCAATAATAAGAATTATAACTAGGAAAATTATTAAAGTATGATAATTGCAAATAAAACGGCAATGATCATAATAACAAGAATAATTTGAATAAGTCAGTAAGTCCTGTGTTGCTAACTAATAACAAAGAAATTATTTTAAGTAGTTTGTAATGTATTATACCAGTGAACGCGACGTGTAACTCTAGTCAAAAGCAGTAGTTTGTATATAATTAGAAGATAAGTAAATACACAGTATATTTATTTTTCTAAAAAAATATAAAAAACCAAAAAAACTTAGCTTAAGTACTCAATTTACACGGATTCCTACAAATAATACCTAAAAATGGAAATAATAAAATGCTACCTTACTTAAACATACATAATATTTACAATAACAACAAATTAAGGATAAGCAAAAAAAAAAATCTTTAGTCTTCACCAACAATAACATGCATGACAAATTATAAATAACATCTTTATAATCTGTGATCAGACTAAGCATTTCTATGTAGGAAGCCAGTTACGACATACAACATAATTAACTAGCTGCAGTAAGATTAAACACAGAACATACAAATGAATGTCATGATTCATATTCACCATGCAAATAATGAGACAAATTAATCCTGACTACATCAATCTCGACTAGGATCTGACTGCCAGTAGAATATCACTGACGAGATGCGAGAAAGCGAGACAGCTTACCATTACAATATAAGCGATGAACACGACTCTAATATTAAAGAAGTAACAACACCCAACTCTCTAAACGATTGTTTCAATGATTAATTGACACTTAAATTCTTCCTGTTGTCAAATACACAGCGATTTTAACATTTCAACAAAAGCAACAACATCTGCGCATAAGAGTTAAGTAATTAGTTGTTATAGACAAGAACATAGAGACAAAATAGAAAATGGTACAAACGGTTCGAAATTTTTTCTAATTTATTTACAGGAAGAGATAATCAAGGAAACAATCCAAAAGCCGCCGATAAATTCCTATTTGTTAAGATGAATACGAACAAAAACCACAGGACTGTAAGAGAAGAGCTACATTAACAGTCCTCAACATACCTGGTAATGGCAACCTAGTCTCAATACCAAGATAACGAAAGAAATTAAGGTTCTCGTTTATTACACACCCGTCATATATGACGAAGTACAAATCACGACAACTGTGCTATAAACTTGAAATTATTTATAACACGTATTTAGAATTAGACTTATTACATGCAAACTCATATATTAAGACTAATTTAATAGATTATGTGGTCCGAAAATTAGGTTTAGGCAGTTGGGTCGCAGAAGCATGCGGCTTCAACTGATTACGAGAATGGTCGGAGAAGAGAGAACCTCTCTTAGTACACACTCTCTAGCCTTAGCGCGAAGTAGAGGAGACTTGATCAGAGCGGCGAGAGTTTTACATAGTTGATTGGATAATTAGGCTAGATTTAAGGACGTAACATACCTTATGCCTGCAGGTCACAAACAAAGGTCAATGTAATACTTAAACTTCCAACTGGTATCCGAAAACAAGTTCTTATTTCCCAAAGGCATTATTCATCAGTCTCAAAAGTGAAAAACTTATATACAACTAATTATCATGAAAACCATCTCGATATCAACTTAGTCTTGCGGGCATATCTACCATCTTCACTAATAAAGATTGGCTCTCTGCTATCCGACCATTCTCGTTCGGTTGCTCTATGTTTTTGGATTTTTATTATCCTATACCATCTAAATAATACATGAAAGGATTACTGTGCAATATTAAAATTTGAAACAACTAAATCAGTAATTTGGAATGTCGAAACCAGCATCTTACCTCATGAGACTAACAATGACATCTGAAATCTTCTTAATAATATCTAATCACAGCCTCTTTTATATCCGGCAATGTGTTATGGATGGCAACACTTCTTTTAACCTTCAACTATCAGCTATCGAAGAATAATATTATTAGGACGTTACCTTCGCTTTACTTAACAAAACGCAACAAATTCAAAACCTGCGTTAAAATACGTTTTAGTATTCTATTACTTTAACAGAGTTCTTCCATTATTTTCTCTTCAAACATCACCAAATGGCTAGTGAAATTTGAAGATGTATGGTAAAGTCAATAATAGTTGAGCATTGATTCCACCATCTTTGCCGTAGAAGAACACCCAGACGCCATCTCGGATCTATTTGATTAAAGATACTGATGTTTGGCACCTAATCAATGTTAAACTGTACTTTCCCACCCTCACGAGACATAGACACACTGTAATTTTTATGAACACGAGGTTTCTAGAATATCTCAAGTATATTGTAATTACCGATAAATATTAACAACAACCTTAAAATATGTTTAATTTGTTTTAATTCCTTCATATTTAAAATCTAATATAAACATTGGTCAAAATCAGTTTATCAAAAGATAGTCCATATTTACGGTGATTGCAAAATTCGGTGATATGTTAATGATGGACAACAAACTTTGCCGATGAGAGTGCCTACGGTGAAACACCATCTCACATAAGCTTGATGTGAGATACCAGTGTTCATTAGTCAAATTTTTGGCTAATGGTTGACAAAGACTTTGTCACTCTCAAGAAACTTGGGCATGGAATGGTATTAGTGAGGATTTGTTATTTAGGATATGGAAAACATTTTTACCGATTTTAGCAAATAGAAACCATAACAAATATTATTTCTTTACACCGTACGAACAACCTAATATAAACATCCCAACGACTGTATTATCGATACAGATGTGAAAGAAAACAGCCAAAAGTGTATTATTTTCTGCGGAGAACGTTTTAAATCATTAACAGAAATCTCAAAAAAATAATTTAAACAAAAAATTGAATTCGAATGATTATAATTTAAATGCAATTTACAAATACAACAAATACATCGAGATTTGCATATCCACCAAACATGGAAAATAATATAAAACGAAGTCAACAATCACATATATTTCAGTAGTCATATGTAATACTTCCCTTTTCAAAACGTCCTTTTCGTGAAGTTATATAGACTAATTTAGTCAAATTATAGTTCATATTTCAGGTGATTGCCGAATTCGGTATTATGTAAATGTTGGACTACAATCTTTGCCGATGAGAGTGCATACGGTGGAATACCATGTCAAATTCTCTTGATGTGAGGTACCAGTGTCCATTAGCCAAAACGTACAATAACAATTGGCAGAGCCTTTGTCACTCTCACTAAACGTAGGCATGGAAAGGTATTAGTAAGGATTTGTTATTCAAGGTATGGGAAACATAATTACCGTTGAAAGCACAGAAAACATGAATTTATTCCATTTCACCAAACTTAAAACCTACTATAAACAATCCAGAAACTACATCCATTCAGGAAAGTGAGTAAATATATTTAAAATGAAATATTTATTTCTACAGGGATGTTTTAAAACCCGTAACAAAAATCTTAGAAAAATTAGTCCAACCAAGTATAGCATTTGAGTGATTATAATTATTTATAAATTTACAATTTCCAAAAATATTTCGCCAATAAAATAATGAAAACATAGGAACACAATCAGTGATACCATCAACCATCAACTTCGATTTGATTCTGTAATCAATACCATTTAAGTGTCCTATCTACCATCGTAGCTACAGAGGAGGACTATAGTACTACGCCGTCTTGAAACCATTTGGTGAAAAATGCCAATATCGATCAACCCACTATGGATGTTTTTAGTTTTGCACTGTTTTCTCCTCTCGAGAATGGACACGTGATAATTTTTTTAAAATTTGTTTTTATTATATAGAACTCAAAGTTAAAAATGATAGCAAACAACTACAAAATCAATACATCGAGATCTACATATCCTTCAAACGTAGAAAGTAATATAAAACGAGGTCAACAATAATATGTATCTCAGAAGTCTTTCATGTAACATTATCTTTTTCAAAACATGCTCTTCCTGAAGATATAATGACTCATCAAATTAGAATCCGTATTTGAAGCGATTGCTAAATTCGGTATTATGTAAATGTTGGACCACAATCTTTGCCGATGAGAATGCATATGGTTGGAAAATGTCTCAAATCCGCGTGATGTGAGATACTAGTTTCCACTAGCCAAAACGTACAATAACAATTGGCAGAACCATTGTCACTCTCACGAAACATAGGCATGGAAAGGTATTATTGAGGATTTGTTATTTAAGGTATGGAAAACATAATTACCGTTGACAACAAACGCAAAGTTTTAAAAAATAAGGATTTATTCCTTTCCACCATATTGACAACCTACTATAAACGTTTCAGGAACTACATCAATTTCGAAAAGTAAGGAAATAAAACCAAAAAGTACTATTTATTTGTACAGAGGATGTTCTAAAGCTAGTTACAGAAATTTTAGAAAAGTTAATCCAACAAACTACGGCATTCGATTGATTATAATTATTCATTTATTTATAATTTCCAAATATATTTAACCAATAAAATAATGAAAACAGGAACACAATCAGTGATATTTACATCAACTTCGCTTTGATTGCTGTAATGAACACCATTTACATGTCTTATCTACCATCTTAGCTCTTGAGGGAGACTATAACCACGCCATCTTGAAGCCATTTGGTGAAAAATGTCAATATCGATCAACCTACCACGCATGTTTTTAGTTTTGCACTGTTTACCTCTCGAGAGATGGACACGTGATATTTTTTAAAATTTGTTTTTATTATGTAAATTCAAATTTAAAAATGATAGCAAACAACTACAAAATCAATACATCTAGATCTAAATATCTATCAAACATAGAAAGTAATATAAAACGAGGTCAACAATAATATGTATCTCAGAAATCTTTCATATAACAATACCTTTTTCAAAACGTCCTTCGTGAAGATATATAGACTCATCCATTTACAGTCCATATTTGAAGCGATTGCTAAATTCGGTATTATGTAAATGTTGGACCACAATCTTTGCCGATGAGAATGCATATGGTTGGAAAATGTCTCAAATCCGCGTGATGTGAGATACCAGATTCCACTAGCCGAAACGTACAATAACAATTGGCAGAACCATTGTCACTCTCACGAAACATAGGCATGGAAAGGTATTAGTGAGGATTTGTTATTTAAAGTATGGGAAACATAATTACCGTTGACAGCAAACGCAAAGTTTTTAAATATAAGGATTTATTCCTTTCCACCATACTTACAACCTACTATTAACATTTCAGGAACTACATCAATTTAGAAAAGTAAGGAAATAAAAATAAAAAGTACTATTTATTTGTACAGAGGATGTTTTAAAGCTAGTTACAGAAATTTTAGAAAAGTTAGTCCAACAAACTACGGCATTCGATGAATTATAATTATTCATTTATTTTCAATTTCCAAAAATATTTAACCAATAAAATAATGAAAACATAGGAACACAATCAGTGATATTTACATCAACTTCGCTTTGATTGCTGTAATCAACACCATTTACATGTCTTATCTACCGTCTTAGCTCTTGAGGGAGACTATAACCACGCCATCTTGAAGCCATTTGGTGAAAAATGCCAATATCAATTAACTTATCATGCGTCACTTTTTAGTTTTGCACTGATTACCCTCACGGGGGGTGGGGCGCGTCCTGTTATTTTTCAAAATTTGTTTTTAATGTATAGAACTCAAAGTTATAAAGATTAGCAAACAACTACAAAATCAATACATCGAAATCTACATATCCATCAAACGTAGAAAGTAATATACAACAAGGTCAACAATAACATGTATCTTAGAAGTCTTTCATATAATATTTCACTTTTGAAAATGTCTTTTTCTTAAAAGTATGTAGACGTATTTAATCAATTTACAGTCCCTACCTGAGGAGATTGCTCATTTCGGTATTATGTAAATGTTGGACCACGATCTTTGCCGATGAGAGTGTACACGGTAGGATACCATCTCAAATCCCCTTGATGTGAGATGCCAGTGTCCATTAGCCAAATCATAGACAAATGATTGGCAGAGCCTTAGTCACTTTCATGAAACGTAGGCATGGAAAGGTAATTAGTGAGGATTTGTTATTTACAGTATAGGAAACATAATTACCGTTGACAGCAAAGGTAAACCTTAAAAGATATGGGTTTATTCCATTCTTAAACTTAAAATCTACTATAAACAATACAGCTAATACAACCATTCCGAAACAAAAAAACATAACCCAAAAAAAATATTTTCTTCTACAGAAACACTGCAATACAATCAGTAATAATCTCATCAACTTCCATTTTATTGCTGTAATCAACACTATTTAAATGTCGAATCTACCTTCTTCGATCTTGGGTGACGTTAGAGTAAGATTCCATCTTGAAACCGTTTGACGAAATATGACAGTTTTGATTTTTAATTTTGTTTTGTTTACGCTCACAAGATATGGGCGCGCCTTATTATTTAAAAAAAAAAATCTAACTTATCAGACACGAAATTATAAGAAACGTCAAACAGTTACAAAATCAAAACAGAAATTTGCACATCAATCAAACTTGAAAAGTAATATGAAAGGTCGAATATAACACGTGTTCAGAAGTCTAACTTTTTTTTTTTTTCAAAATGTCCTCTTCGTCAAAATATTTATAGACGCATTTAATCAAATTATAGTCCATATCTGAGGAGATATCTAAATTCGGTATTATGTAAATGTTGGACCACAATCTTTGCCGATGAGAGTGCATATGGTTGGAAAATATCTCAAATCCGCTTACTAGTGTCCACTTGCCAATACGTACAACAATAATTGGCATAACCTTTGTCACTCTCACGAAACTTGGGCATGGAATGGTATTAGTGAGGATTTGTTATTTAAGGTATGGGAAACATAATTACCGATGACAGCAAACGACAATCTCATGAGAGTATAAATTTATCACACCCACCATACATAAAACTTTTACGACCAGTTCTAACAAAGTTTCGCAACGCCACACACAACATCTAGTATCAATATATGGCTATGCGTTTGAAATTCTAGGGAGTTGTGCATGATTTTCTTGTAAATTACCAGTTTTTTTTTTTTGAATTTAAGAGTATCGAAAATGCAATTGACTAATAAAAAAGATTTAAAAACAAAAATACATAAAAATAAACAATTGATTCTATTGCGATTCTTATAAGATTAAACAAAGACTTGTATTTTTCGGATTAGTACCATTTTAACAGAACGTGGAAAAAAGAATGAAGTTAATAATTATCGAGAGAAACTGTAGAGTTAATCAATTGAATTCGTTCCATTCATTTGTTTATTGTTGCTTTAGCTTAAAGAGATCAATAGATTTTACTGAAAAATTTGCTACAATTGGTAATATCTATTTATGTATCGGGCCCACAACCTTACACCTTAAATGTTACCACAATTGAACGCTATTTTGAATCCGCTTGTCGGTATGTCGGTATCGATTAGCCAAACCAATATCATTGGCTAGCCGTGCGTTTTAGTCATTACATGTGGGCGACACTTAATATTTGCGATGATCTTTTATTTCGAATATTTATTAACTAAAATAGCAGAGCAAATATCTCATTAATATATTTTGTTCATAATCAAATAACTGTCTTGCGTAAGAACGACTAAAAATTGCTCTATTCTATAAAATTGTTTTGACACAACTAATATAACAGAATACTGTACGAAAAATCGTTTTTTGTTTTCTTTCAATTCAATTGTTTTATTTATTTACAATAAAGATGATATAACAACACAATGTATCACATATCGCTCAGTTCTTATTGCGTTTGTTAGTTGATTGCTGTTATCGGTAACACATGAATGTCGGACCGCCATCTTTGCCGATGAGGATGACAACGGCGGAACACCATCTTTTATCCGTTTGATGAGCGATGCTAATCTCGATCGGCTATACCAACATACGTTAGTCACCCTCATGATACTTGTGCGTAGCGTGGTATTTGTTAGGATTTGTTATATGGGATAGTAAAATTACCGATGACAACAAATAGCTAACAATCCAAATAACAGAGCTTAGAGTTCTGCTTACCTCACCATTAAAATCATCCATAACAACTTCAACAGGTAACAAAATAAGCTAAATCTACGAAACCGACGATCAACCCTAATCTACTGTATTGTAAAACTTTCTTTTTCGTATAATATTTTTATTAGGTTTTCTCGTTTATATAAGTTATATTTTTATTTTTTTATATTACTTCCATGATAAACAAATGAATGGCACATTTTTACGACAAATCATAAATTGTTTCCAAAAATTGTGGTTGATCATAAATTGTACATAGCTGATTTTAATATTATATAGTTATAGTTATATGAAGTGGAAAATTAAGAGATAAGACCTCAGAGTCACCTAGTTCCTATCGGTAATTAAAAAACCAAATGAATAATTGTACTACATTTTAAAGCCAGTTTCGTAAATTTAAAATTCATCAAACTCTTCACCCATTTTAGAATTAAGGCAATTTACGACGTTGGCATTCTTCTTTTTATTTTTATCTTTTTAAATTGTACATTATAAAAAATAGCGACTACACAAGCCTGGCCTTTTAAATAACATGTTAGATATAGAATTACATTAGCTAAGTTAGTGTGTATGCTGACAAAGTAACTTATAGGCGAGATGAACACAACTAAGACTCAATAATATCCGAGTCCCGTTACCATTCACCAGAGAACG
>DWQX01001985.1:0-24141 GCA_018245475.1 Pharmacophagus antenor
CCCCCCCCCCCCCCCCCCCCCCCCCCCCCCCCCCCCCCCCCCCCCCCCCCCCCCCCCCCCCCCCCCAGCAGTCGCTACCGACCGCCGCGTCGAGGCCACCGCTTCTCACATATTTATAAGCTCCTGCAAAAAATGTATCTTAATACCAGATAGAGGAATGTTGATATAGACGCCTGCTTAAATTTATAATCGAGCTGCGTGGAATGAGAACGAACACCGCACGCCTTATTACCTAAACAACGTTTGCGTACCTCTACCCAACTCATGCCTTAAAGATTTTTTTTTTAATATTTTATATAATAAAAGATACATTTTATTTTATTATAACATTAATATTTTCAAATCTGAACGTACACTTAAAATTCAATGTCTTTTAATTAGCTTTCGACTTTGGTAAAAATTTACATCGATATTTCAAGGTTACTGATTATTTTACAAATATCGTTAAGTAAATTATTTTTTTCATTATTGTATTCAAAAATTAATATTTTTAGTAAATCATAATAAAATTAAAAACTATCCCATTATATTACTGCTTTCTACTAACGCGATTTATTACATTTAAATTGATATACAAACGAGAAGTCGTTTTATAAGGAAATTTTCAATGAACAATAATTTGAAACTCGAGTAACGATTAGTTAAGTAAAAATTTAAATAGCACATATAAGCAATAATTGTTATTGATCGTTATGAACGTTTGTTCTTAAAGCGATAGTTCTGGCTCAGCGATAAACCACAAAGATATCTAACGAGTACAATTTGCTACAGCACCAAGTTATTATCTGCGTCGTGTATAAGCTGATAACGCAATAACCGGCTGCGTTACGACTCGGTGTTTACGACTGGCAATATCGGACAGCGACTAACGATCGTTTGTCTCTTACGCCGCGGGCCGAGAGGACTGGACGTCTCATTTTCACCCTTTACATTTCATTTTTACCACACTAAATAGATTGAAATTGATTGTTCCTGTTGAATTCGTTTAAAACAATGTTTTCTGTGCAAGAATAATATTGTTGCAAAGTTAATTGTCGCACTCGTTAATTTAACGTTGTATACCTCAAACAGTGAGGTGTATTCTTTTGATTTTGTAATAAGTTACATAAAAACTATTATACGGATAAAGTATGCTACATTTTGTATACTTAATTTACTTTGAGTTTGAATTTGCGACAAAAGTAATGATATGACTAATCGTCAGTTCGACAAAGTTAATATTTGGCACGTGAAACGCTATTGACACAGAAGTTTGCTGTTAAGTGACTGGTGTAACGACTTTAAGGTCGTTTAGTAGTCGTTCGTTTGCCGCTAATTGCACTTTTTGCGGCGACCTTACTCATTAGCTGATATGCAATACCGCTTGCTATCGCCGATACGAAATGGTTACTTAGCAGCAACCTCTATGCGATTATTGCTATTAGTAATCGGTTGCAAGGTATCTCGCTTTATCGTTTATATAGTTCTAGTTTAACTTATGTGTTTGTGGGCATTTGTGTTTAATGTATATTCTTGTAGGTAGTGCTTGAGAGTGATTAATGAATCAGCTGTTGTCTAACTCCAGCTACGTGTTTCATTGTAATCACAACAATATGCATGTTTACAATGTTACAATATATATTATAGATATTCGTTTCTTTTTAAGAAACAGAAAGATGCGAAGCGCGTGTTTTTATTCATGTTAATTAAAAACCGAAGTGCCCCAATGCAGAGACGGAAAAAATGCACCAATCTTGCAAGAAAAATATTACTATTCCAATCGGATAAAAATATTTAGTTTTTGTATTTTCCTTTGAACATAACTTAATTTCTGCTTTTACGTCCTTGGAATGTAAAAATTAGATAATATTTTTAAAAGAAATGAATAATTTCCCACGAATAATAGTGTAAATCTCGTCAGAGCAGACAAATAAAAAAAAATATGACAGTTTCAATTTGTTAAGAGATACGATGCTATAGGCATTCGATAAATTTTTGGCACTCCTCTTTGCAGACTAGGGGTTAAAAATCGGAAAGACTATTTCGACTTGTGTGAAACGGTGGCCAAAGTATACAAACGATATGAAGTGTTTAGACATAATTTTATTTTAAGTTCAAGTGAAAACAACGAAATCAGGCTGATTGAGACAGCGTGCTGCTGTGGAGTTTGCTGCGCTTTTCATTCTCCACAGCTAGAACATATTGGACGTGGTTAATGGTGGGTGAATCGGGGTGCTGTGTTTTAAAATGATAAAATGTGCCACTTAGTAAGTAACCTTAATTGAACTAGCTGATTTTGTGTTCGTTTTTGCGCGTCAACCGCGTCACGTAGACGCTTGCCGGACCGCGCGGCGCTATGTCGCGGGCCGTGGAGAGACGCGCCGCGACACCGCTTACGCAACGAACGCCTCGGTGATGGTTATCTAATGTTAAGCTTCGCCGATTACTTTTCGCATATCAACACGAAGGTGTCGTTTTGTCTGCATTTCAAGTTGGTTCTAAAACAAGCGACGACGCTCGAACCAGAGTGATGTAAGTGATTTTCTTAGTTAGTAGTAGTAGTTAAACTAAAAACATTCGCTTTATTAAATAAAACATACTTACAAATATAGATTATTTAACTAAAAATAATCATGAAAAGCTCATAGATCAAATAAGAACACTTAACGCGTTTTGTTTATTTTTTCCAGAAACATTATTTTGGGCCGTTGATCACTAGTTACAGCGTCGTTAGCTGTATTTAACAAGGTATAATTTTGAAGAAAGTTACACAGATTTTGTGTACATGAATGAATTTATAATCAAGGACTCAACCAATAACTATACTGAAATCATATAATTTGTAAATTTACCAAAATCAATTAAATAAAACAAACAAATTGAAAGCAAGGTTGATAACACTTAGTATTATGATACGTCTACTACAAGTGACACTTTGTTTTTTTTTTGTTATACGTGAGAAAATGTAAAGATACTCTGCTTCTGGGGAAGAGGTCAGGATTATGTTGGATTTTACCCACTTAAATCCCCTTGTTGGTCAACTTCAGTGTGTAACGATGGAGTCTGAAAACTGAGAAACACTGATGCCCGCAAGAGAGGCGCCTACCAGGCAATTGTACGTAACATCTGTATGTGACGATTATACTGATCATATTTAATTAACATGTGCTAATTTGCAGTTGATCGACAAGCACACACAGCTGACTTCACGGTTGCAAGCAAAGCAAGATGCAGTGCTCTTCGCCATTCATGTTCTACGAGTAATGCAAACCAATATTGGTTTGATTCTTTGAAATATAAAAAATTGTTTCTGTCCAATTTCGTTCGCTCTATGGGTACATAGGCATATAATATGAAACCGACGTAATAATAAAATAAATGGCCAAGTGTGCATCGCACCCGCACCGCGAAGGGTTCATAACTGAAACGCCCATCAAATCAATTTGCTTAAATTGTTTTTATTATTTGTTGTTGTTACGGCTATAGAAATACACAATCAGTAAAACAAATAACTTTTTACCTAGTACGGTACAATATATACGTTCTGCTGACGGACAGACAGATCGATGGCGAAGGCTTAAGTTCCGTTTGTCACTCTTTTGGTACGGAACCTTAAAAATTGGAGATATCTTCCCCATCAGTGGAGTGTTGAAAGCGACGAACATGCTACTACTGTTCTGTAGTAATTGAATCTATTTAATGATTAAACACAGTTAAAAAAATATTTGCTACTAATATAACTATGTTATACGACGGCTATTGACGTGATTTAATTAATTTTATTTGCTCTTATAGCTTTAATCAGAAAAAAATGTGTATTAAAAATTTTGAACAAAAGGCTTTTTTTATTGTAGACTTCACTAAAAACTCATTTACGTGAAAAACTCGGCTACATTTGTTTTCTTTAATAACATAAGGCTATTAACGTTGGAAACCCTGTATTTTCGTGGTTTAATTTTTTTTATCCGTGCTTGAAAATCCATTAACCGGCGCGAAGAATCATAAAAAATTTATTTTAATCTCAAGTCTGAAATAAATTTAAAAATATTTTTTTTCACGATGATTTTAAGTTATAAGAATGCCTTCGTTTCGTTACCGACTTTTTGTTAATTCCGACAAATAAAAAAAAATATCGCTGGGCTCAGATTTTTAATAGCATAATTTATTCAATAAAATCCTTGTAATAGTACTTGAATAATTCTATCAGATTATTTACACGAGTCGTTTTTTGCATTCGAATTTTTGCGGCATCCCAAATTGTATCGCAAATGTAGCCTTAGTTTTGGATGTTTTATGCTATTGTCAGAGAATTCAGGCTGTAGTTGTGAGAATAAAAAGACGTACGTGTCGCCCCAGCGGAATGCCGTCCGTCCCCCAATGCCGGCGGCCGTCATAATCACGTTTTACAACGTATACTTTTATTGCCCATTCTATGGGTTCGCGTAACATAAGGAATATCGCGCCGTAAAAGTCCGCAACGCGACTAAAATAAACCCAAACTCGTTGTTCTCCCGCGCTTTTCATGAATAACATACATTTTATTAACATCTTCACTTTGTAATGCCTCTGTATTTTGGCCGTAATCTTACAGGGTTGTTGAAGTGAAATGAAAATTTCAGATGGATAATTTTCCACGGGTTACATTATTTAGTCTTTAATTTTTATCAAATAAACGATTTTAAATTGTTTATGGCGTGTGTTTGCCCGTCATAGCGCGTGAGAAACTTGAGGCATCAAACTTCTTTTTAATTTTTCTCGCCATTTCAGTTTTAGTTTCATTGGCTGTATAGTACAGTTTTAGCGAATGCCTTTGCTTAAGCTTTATTCGCTTTATTTAAATAGTAATGATGGTACCCTATTCAGTGAGCTGCATCCGAGGTAGCAACTCATATTTCTACAGTCAAATAGTAACAGTTATCGTGTTCCAGTTCCATAAAGTGATTCAACATCATAAATTTTGAATTGACGTATTGAATATAATGTTTTGAAGACCATTGAGGTTATAGTAACCAATGATTTCATAATAACTTAAGAAATGCTGTGTACATGAATTTACTCCGTAGATGAATGAGATGTGATTATATTAATTCTAGAAGCGCACTCTCATCCCTCTACACAATGTACCTGCGCTCTCGGTTTAACCACCGCGAATTCCGCATCGCGTCTAATATTACATCTCCCACCTCTCAAGGTGACGTTTACAATGCACCAGGCGCCTTTGCTTTATGACGCTGTCGCGTCGTCCTCCGCATATAAATGTGAGACACTTTCCCCCATTTTACTGCATCTTTAGTTGGATCGGAACATTGCGTCGTTAAGTGTTAACGATCGCCGAATAAGAATAACTCTAGCGTTTCTGTAAAAGTTTCTTGACCTTACCGTCATTTTTTCACTTGATACTTTCGTTTTATCTTTTATGTGTTACGTTTTATATGTTTGTGTAAAAGACACCGAATGTTCGAGAGAGTTTTAGCTCGTACCTCTTTAACTTGATGTAGGCAGATAAAAAAATTTATCGATTATTTACTTAAGCTATTAAAATGTTTGCTGTCCTGAGGAAAATAGTCGTTGTGTTAAGAGATGTTTTCCTGTATGTCTGGTTTTTTTATCGGAATCTGGGTCGGCATTATACATACCAGAATACTAACTAAATCACTAAACCAAAAAAATATTCTCTAATTTTATTTTTGGATGACTTTCCTTTACATTGTAGCTAAGAAAATTTACCATCAGAAAATTCAAACGTGTTTTGATCAACGCTTGTATCAACGCATTTAATTTTCTTTTTACATTATTTTGATTTAAAAACGGGTTAAAAAGAAATCTCTTTTTACACAAATTATTATATTTAAATACGATTCTATGCACTTTCCTTTAATGTCATAGAGTATACGATTATATAACGAGATTATTCGATTGGTGTAAAAAGCGTTTAAAGAAATGTCTTTGGCACTCGGTAGACTTTGCTCTCTAATCCTGTATAAAGATAATTAGATGAAGTTAGTTGTTATGTTTATTAATAGGTTTCAAATATATCCAACGTCACCGTTGTTATGGAACGTATTATTGGATGTGACGGCGTCTGCAAACGTCATGTAACCTAAGAGGCGTGAGGTTAACCTGAGTGATTGCAGTTATTACATTACGTTTGCGTAAATGAACACCTATGTGCCGTTCGCATAATGGTAACCTTATATGAAACAAGATTAGGAAATAAACTTTTAGAACGTCATCATATTCATGATGATAAGAATGATAATTGACGATCATAAATAATAAAATTGTAATAAAAAATTCTGTGAATCCCTCAACACTAACGATACAATATAATATGTCGGACAGTGAACGACTAGTAATCGTCGAAGATAATGGGAAAGTACTCTATTCATCTGTTGTTAGATAATTCCCAAGGTTCACGGACATCTATGTCAGTCAGCGTATAAGGAAATACCTCGTTACTTGCAATTGGATCCAACGGTAAGGGTATAAAATGTTTGTCTTGACAAAGACGGGACCAAGTTTTGGTATCAGATTTTATTTAAAATCAAGTTTTGTAGTTATCCTGAAGGTGCCTCGATTGAAGAAATTATATTCGATATTAAATTTAGATATGAATTAATTAAGTATGAGCCAATAAATTTTATCCGCTCTGGTATCTAGAAAAGCCATCTTGAAATTTACATTTTGGCTGTAAAAGTGTGCTTAATTTATTATATAATAGTCTGTGATGGGGCTAATATAGCAACTAGGGCTCCAAGTTAAAAAAATACAAAAGTTTTTAATTTTTGCCTAACCGGAACATAGAAATGTTAGCACGCTTCTGTTTTGTGAAAAAAATGACCGCTGTGGTGGCACCGTGCTAGTTTGTTACGTAAAAATTGATCGTCTGTAATGTGACAATGAGCTTGAGTTATTGCAGGTTTTGAGAATCGGTACTGAAACGGGTCTTTTTAACCCTTAAAATAGCATTTCTCACAAATTTTTAGACATGTTAACTGCGGTATGACGCAATAAAACTCTTGAATGAAACTCGCAATTTGTTTGCAGCAGAATTTTTATATTTAGCCTTTCGCCCGTGCTTGCTAGCATAAACCATTTAATTTGTCGTATTCTCGAATACCATTCATTAGGGTAAATAAACAGCTTGAAAGTAAAACGGGAAACTCAACACGTGCGATCGAAATGAGGCCCGTTACAAACGACG
Organism: Pharmacophagus antenor; assembly: GCA_018245475.1. Taxonomy (NCBI): domain Eukaryota; kingdom Metazoa; phylum Arthropoda; class Insecta; order Lepidoptera; family Papilionidae; genus Pharmacophagus; species Pharmacophagus antenor. The sequence goes on from DWQX01001985.1 coordinate 7,184, forward strand.
CGAACACTTCACGCCTAGCGCGTGCTCATTTCGCGCCTAATTAGTCGCCGATTAATTAGCGCCGTCTCCCGCCGTCGAGCGCGTTTTAATAAAGTGTCGCGAAATGACAATAATGGGGGCGTGAGCGTGACGTCACGGTCTCAGTTGTCGGAGCGTACACTTGGTAATGTTGTCGCGCTTGATAATTAACCGGGTAATTGGTCTACACACTCATTATGTCGTTTCAGATTGCGTACTCCCTGCGGTTTGCGCAATGCGTCCGAATGGTTTAGTTTTCAGTTTTATGGACAAGTTTAGGTTTTTTTTGGCAGATAAATTAACTTCTTCGCAATGAAGTATTATTTCTGGTTAATAGTAATACTAAGAATGGAAAATTAACAAAACTGGTAAATTATTATACTAAATTCTCAAAATTGATGAACAGGAAATGGAGCAGACCTCTGTTCCAAGAAACCGTTTCGGTAGCAGAGTGTGGCATACATAACGGTGTTGTAGTTTAAATGATGATGTCACATCTAAGCGATGGGTGCAGTTTTTGATCTGTGTATATATCCTCACTAGGATTCCATTGTTATGTGAAGCACACTACCACCTCATACAGCCAGGTATACGTCCCACTCCAACCTAGTGTATTTGTAGGGCGATCACAGTATTTCGAGGTTCTTTATAAAAATACAACTAAAGGTAAATAAATTATTGTATCGTTCAGAATGAATATGTATATCTACAACAATTCAAAATAATGATGAACTATTTACAATTATTGCTATTAAGCCTGGAAAAATTAAAAAAAAAACTAGATTACCCATGGATTTGTAGATTTGCGTTTATTATTCTTCCTATAATTACATTGTTAGTTTATCGTTCTATTCAACCTCTGCTTAAGTTCTTGCCTACTAATGACTTTTGAAATCAATGTCGCTTCGGAAATGCTTTGTTTGCATGCTAATTCCTCGTTCGTGCAATGAATTCACTATATTCGAGCCGGATTAATAGTTTTATTTCTTACAATTGTTAATTTTTGGTTAATCTGTAATTTTAATAATAATAATCAATTTTTTTTGTAAGTTTCTCGGCCTTCTTTTTTCGCTTAATTATTAGTAACGTGGGAATTTTTACATATTTTCAAATTTGATTATTTCTGTGGAAGCATTTATTTTTTTATCAAAAACTGCTGATCTAAAAGTAGACTGCGGTACGTGTTACATTTTTAATAATAGGGTAATGTTTTCGCTTCCTTCATTATGATATTACATGCATGCGAAGACTCATATATTCTATATCTAGTGAGCAACATATATTCTGTACTTAATAATATAAGTAAAGTAACTATAAATTTTATTATGTAACGAAAAACAAGAAAGATATCAGCCATTTTACTTTATAATTATTACACTACAATTGTAGTAAAAATATTTGATTTCTCTGTAGGCCCTGATGTGCCTTACGCTCAAACTCACCAGCGTTGTTTTGTTCAAGTAACTACTGTTTGGTATTGTATTAAAAAGAAAAAAACGGCTTTATTAAGATAAATGATACAATAATGAAAATAACAGTTTAAACATTCGTCATATTTAGTATCTAAATATGCAAAATGGCATTGGATAATACAATGTCATAAAACTGCTTGTTAATTAAAAATAAGAAAAAAGTTTACGATATGCGTTAAAATTTAATTCTATACTTTTTGGAACAGTTTGTTTTTTATCTGTTAAACAAGAATTGTAATCATTATTGTTTTTGTATTTATACTTTTTTTGTGCCGTAATTTCATCTAAAATGTTATAAGGAAAAAATTACGATTTTTTTTATACAGTATCATTGTAATATTGCTTTTATTAGCCGACATATACCATAAGTAAGCGTACCGCGATTCAGAGATTCATTTATTCACTTCATGTTATTATCTTAAAAATTTATTTTGCTTAATTTATTTTTTCAAAATTCTTTTGTAAAAAGTTATTGGAGGATAATAAGTTGAGGGATAATGAAGTTGGTTTTCTTAATAAACTAGTAATTTTTCGCCAACAAATAAAATGATAGTACAATATGTAATGTAATAAAACGTGACGTATAATCTTCATGGTCGCTTCTTCCCTTGCGGCAACCTAATTATATTAAGCCATCGACTGTCTTCATTCAATTACCAATCCGAAGGATAGCTGGAGGATCATTTGGCCGCAGGGCTCTTGTCACTGTACTTAATCCAATGTAATTTGCACGAACTAGCCTGAAATATAAGCTTGGCCGGGTAACTACTACGTGTTAGGTATATTGTGGCCCGCTCGTTAAATGGAAGACCCTTAGTAATTATATTTTCGTTTATTTGCAAATTGAAGATACACACGAATTATGATCGACTCCGATTTTATTTGCAACCAATCGCCTTGTACTAAACAAGGAGATTGTTAATTTTTTTTACTTGAATGTATATATATAATAATATAAACACCAGTTAAATTGAGGATTTTACGTGTTGTTATTTAATAACCATATTGACATTGTAGAATTAGTAATTACACTTTGGGAGTCCGAATTGCTTTTATTATCGATTCTTATAATACATCTTTTATTTGTATATTTCAGTTTGTTACTTGTATAAGTGAATATGTAAAAAGAATTATTATAATGATTTTGCATTTTTTTTTAATTTCTCATATTTAAGTATTACAATACCCGCATGTGAAATGTCGACATTGAGTCAGTTATCGTACCGTAATATTAACCCTCTGCGGTCGATGACCCCTTAGTGAGGATATTTCCAATCCTTTTTTTTAACCGATAATGGGTTAATACTTGACGTAAATTTCACTTGATGTTAAGTGACAATGAGGCCACTGATAGTGAAGTGTGCTCGCCCAGAATACTCTCACATATGTATGTCTATTTCCAAGTGTAAAAATCTGCTAACCGTAATAACGTTATAATTGTTGTGTTTGTATTTTACACAGGTTAAATATATTTAATCAATAAAAATATTAATTTTAAACCTACACTCCTTATGCAGCTGTCATCCCTGCCACCATAAAGAGTTGTTTTAACTTTTTTTCTGTCTGGATGTTGTCCTTACTGTAATTTGTTGTATGATATTTTAATACAAGTCAGAACATGGCTAGGTATCGACAATATACGTTTAAAGTTTTCATCACGTCACTCCGAGCTGTAAAAAATATTGCTCGTTTTACAATAAATTGGAGCCAGAATTCGTATTTTTTTTAAATTCAAATCCGTCTGCAACCATAGTGCATGTAAATTGTAAAGTACTCGCTAAACGTACTCAAACGTAATTTAGTTTGCTCTGAAACCGCTCAACCAAAGCCAACCGGGTATTAATAATGTCACTACGTACGAACGTTTCATACGAAATTTCAAAATTGTTTCGTTTACATTACCGCCGCTTTAACTTAATTAATTGCGCACCAATCTGATGTCGAATGCACCTGCATTAATGTACTACGTATGAGTCGTATGTTGACATACCATGCGGTAATAGCGTTTATCTTTTTAAATTAATATGTCGTATGGTAACTATTATGTACGTCCAGGCTATTGCCGAGTATGATATGGGTAACAAATTACGCATTATTGCAAATCATAAACGGCGTAATTGTAAATCGAGTCTAAAACTTTGCTGTTTCTGCATAGTTCAATGTTTAATGTTATATATTAGAGGTGAAGGTATGGTCTTAATTTAAATTTTTTTAGTAGATTTATTGTAAAGACAGTTTCGCTAATAAAACAATTTATTTGCCACCGCGATGTAAACGGGATATATTAAATATAAGTTGCCTTGTCTCGCATAAATTAAATTATAACGCCGTGTACCGTTGATGAGGTTTATTAAAACCGTTTCGGTTTCCACGAGAGGCTGCTTGAGCGACGCTCTAGCGTTTGCTAATACGCGATATTAATTCGTATTTTATGCGTATACGTATTATAATTGAGTATAGAAGCGGTAACACAAGTCTGTATTTTTGTTTCCTTCCCTGTTTTTGCTTATGTAGGAAGTTAATTAAAGGATTGCTTTAAATAATTGGTCCTGTTATTTGCTTTAATAACACAGAAGTCATCAGCCTGTAACTTTATAAATAAATTATTAACATAAGTATGTTGTAAAGATGCGAAAGGATTGACATGTTTTGTAAGGATTCTTATTTAAAATAATTTACTCTTTAATATTAAAAAAAAAGTAAGTATTAAAAACCTCCAATAATTAATTAAGTTAAAAATCTGCCGTCGACTTACATACAATAATTGGAGAGTATTGGTTCGGTTTATTAAATTCTATGTAATTTCATGAGATTCTGTTCTCTGAATAAAATTCTTTGGCGAAATAATGCGAGTTGTGTATAAAGCGAAACGAAGTTAGATACAAATGCAAGTTGCAAAAGTTTGCGAATTCCATATTAGATGCAATTAGTCGCTTATTTCCAATTCCGCGAAGAATCAATATAGTAATAAAGGATTATTATTGGAAAAATAGCTTTTGATTGAATTTCATCTTCCGCAGTTGCCCAGTTCAGTTCAGCAGTTGTGAACCTCCAGAAATTTTATTTATCTTCGTGATCATACGTCTAACAATAGTTAGGTGGCCCACTTGCTGGGGGTCTACCCATAATACGTCTACCTTTTTTGTGACTGTCACTCTGGGATCCTTTCGCCCAAACTCTGTAATGTATATATATGTATAATTACTAATGACATATTTAATATGTTGCATGATTATCATAATAGTCTCGGTAATATTTTCGCATCTGTTAAACAAGAATGAGACGAAAAACAACTTAAAAGTCAAGAGGTTTATAAGTTTAATACTTTCCCTGTTTTTCTTTGTTTGTTATGGTGGCGTTTAAATGTATTTTGTTGACTGCATGTTATGATTCCAGATGAATGTTCTTTGTTGATATTTCCCTTTTTTTTGGTTGAAATGTATCAACTTTTTGCGAAATTCTGTCGCGACAGGTTTTATATATAGGTACAATTTAAAATTATAATTTATATTCCTTGGTACAATTAGGTCCTAAATAAAAAAATTGATAACGTAGTAAATTAAAAGTTGGATCATTATATATTTATCTTTGATTCAATATACGCGTAAAATGTTTATTTTATTAAGGATTAACATAATTACTTCTCAATATTGATAGTGTATATTCATCTCTATGTGGCGTCGTAATATGTTAAGCTTAACAGAGGGATTTAATCACGGTGCGATCGACTCTAATCCGCAGAGGCTACAATTTTCCAAATTGAAAAGAAACAAACGTATTGTTTAAATGAAATTGGGCTTATTTAGGAAACGCAGCCGGTCGTAACTAAAGATCCCTCCGAATAAGCAACCGGAATAAACGACTCGCGTATAAAAAGGATGCGCAAATGAAAGGTTTTTGGTATATCATTTTAACATTCTTTTTATTATTCTTACATTAATAGTAGAGGAATAAGATTTATCTTTATCGATTATTTTATTCATAACGCGCTGTTTATATTTACCGATATATACTTAACCATTAGTGAAAAATGTGACACTTCTGTATGATCCTGTTACACTACTATTTCTATTAATATGTTCTTATGTAATGTACAGCATTTACGCTTATGTATCCATAAGCGGGTTATAAATTATTTCGAATTTGTAAATTTGTTATGATATGGTTTTTATCGAGCCAGCCAGACATTGCTTCTACCGCCTGCTGGAGACATATCTACACTGTATATGTTACTGTTTCTCCGCAGACCCAGAGTATTCAGAACGAGCACGCTTCACCACGCTTCTACGGCCTCATTGTCGCTTTATATCTTGTGAAGTATAGCGGAATGTTTGCAAATTAATGATAATAAAACAAAACAACATTTTAGACCGTTAAGTCATGGGTGTTATTAAGGTATTTGTATTCGCGCATACCATCAACGTATTACAATTACACGAAGAATTACAGAAATCCATTATGATTATTATAATAGTTATGTTTACAATATGTCAAAGCATTAATTTCCTATATTAATATTTACACGCTTTGTTGTAATGAACAATAATGAATTGCAGGAATATCTAAAACACTTCCTAAGCGTCTTCGGTCTTGATGATGTTAGTTTGTTGTCCGCTTCAGTACGGGAAGGTGATTTTGTTCTTATATTAAATATAAATTATTGTGTTGTGTTGTAAATTAGTTGTGATACCTAAAGTAATAAGGATATATCAATAAACGGTGAGTTCCCTCCAAATTAAATAAAAGTATTTTATTTCATCATAAAGTATCAAAAGTAAACAGTATTTGATTCAACTAAAATTGGGTTTAATAAATTATTCAGTTTGTTCATTTTATTTTTCATTGTAAAATAATATTCTACTCCGCGGAACTTGAGTTTTTTATGTTAAGTTATAGCTAAATAAAATCATCCGGCGCTCTCACAATACTTGTTTTTTATGTTATATTTATGTTATTATATTAGTACTTTGTATTGTATTGCATAAAAAAATTTGATATAATGGACTCGTGGCTATACGCCATATGTTACTGATATCGCGTAATTGGTGTAGTAAAGAAAGATGGTTTGACTGTTTGTTCTATATAAAATGTCGATGCACGTTTCAATAAGAAGCTAGCTTCGCTCGTTTAAACATACACTTTCAACAGTTAAGCGACTGTTAGTAATGACGGTGTATTACACGTAGTCGCTTTATCCGATCCGTGATCGCTGGAGACAAAGGCGCATCGAGGACATGCGACGCCTTGTTCTCATCGCGATAGAGCTTATGTGTTATGGAATAGAGACGCCTGCTTGCAAATTACGGCTCACGCTAACGTGGAATTAGGGAGGCAACCTTCCATACAGAGACGAGATATTATTAATTATTATTACTTAAATTCCCATTACCGTCTCTGTTAAAGCTTACTTTTGTATGTCACACTTCAGTGTATTGGGTGCATATATTTATAAGTACTCTATAATTAATCGGGCACTTAAATTATTAATTCATAAATGCAACGAAGTCTAAACGCGACCGAAAAGTTAAAAAAAAAAGAAAATGAGATCGTGTATTTTTTTCGTGTAGATGCGTATAAAAGTACTGGGGTTGCCCCGCAGGCAAGCCCCTGCCAACACTTTGTCTATCGGTGCCCAACCGCCATTCGATAGTTTACCGCCGCACCGATTGTGATTCATTCAAGCAACGTGCCCTGCCCATTGTGACCTTTGAGACTTCATGTCATAGGGCTATACCGGTGATTTTAGTTCTCCCGCGATTTTATTATAAATTAGAATAAATATGAGAAAATTAATACAGTATGTCGATAACAGAATACTATCGATTCTTTCTTGTTTTCTCTTCTCGGTATTATAAGTTGTGACAAAAGGAAATGAAACAATCGGTAGGTTTGTATACATGTAATAAAATAATTAATAAATTAGATATTAATCCCTATCGGGTTAAATAACAAAAAATGCGAATGTAGAAAGAAGCCTTACTTTAAAAAAAATTAAATTGATTGCAAACACATCCGCAGTGTAATGACATGGTTTACGAAACGCTTTTCAAACCCGGACAAATCCGACAAAAACCCGAATTGATGGCGTCACTACGCAAAACAAACGACACCCATACGTTGTCGCGATCCGGCTTTGCGTTAATGAATATTGGATTTTAAAAGTCGTTACACAATATCGATAGGCTCCCTTTGTGCTCGTGTAAACCTAGTTTCAATATTTAGAGCTTTAGCTCCGATATCCATATTAAACTATACAATGCAATCTCTTATATTGCGTCGTATAGTGCTGTGTGAACAGCTTGCATATATTTGCTTAAATATTGGCCTAAAGTGTATTCAGACGAAATGAAAATATTGACTCTGGATTTCTTTGTGAAAGTAAATAATAAAATAAAAGTTTATTTTAAATACATTTTTCACCATTATGTACCTTCAATGTGTTGTAAGATTTCGCTTGAAATTTATACGTTTTAGAAGTTATTGTAAATTTATTATTTTAATTTACGAAAACGCTTTTAAAATTATCCTCACATCATTAATAATTAAAAGTCACGAACACACGAACGCAATTAAGTGTTCAGATTTGATAGTCCCCCGATATGGCAGGCGAATGAATATTAAATTATTTCACGCATTTAGTGAGATCCCGCTATTAACGTCCCGATGTACTTGTGCGGCACGATATATACCGTCCGCCTGGTTTTATGACGCGATAAAATTGTCAAATTGCCACCAATAACATTGTGTGTGTGCGTGATTGTGTATTTGTGTGAGTGGGCGAGGGAAGCGGGTACGGACGCGAACGGGCTATTTCGTTGTGTCATTATTGTGTACTCGCTTTATCTTTATGATTTACTTCCCTCTACATCAATGGATGCACCTCCTAGTATGTATGGTCATGGTACCCGGGTTGTGATTTTGATATGTGATTCATAGCTGCACAGGTAAGGAGGATCAAGAATCGACCTCAGAAATTATTTTCAAATATTCTTTATTCACTTTAATTTGTCATTAAATATTTAATAGTTCAATAAAGACATTGACATAAACATACCGTTTTTATTATTTTTCTCTCTACTTTATCGGTTAATGAAAACTTTTTATTCATATTCCGCAACTTCTTTGTTATATCCAAATTCGTGTCATCTCCTTCATCTAACATAAATTTTGGTTCATAAAAGTTATAATTTTTCGCCTCTAATTGTGTCGCTGTGTGGTATGTGTTTACGTTCGCAAAACTATCAAGACAACAGCTTTAGTTATAAATAGATATTATATGTTCAATCTATTGAAGATTGTTTTTATCAATCTTACTTTAGAAAATTTTTTGTCTTGGAGGGACGGGCGGTATATTAAGTAATAAGTTTTAGAGTTAACTTAAAATTAAATTAACTTCAACAAGCATCTTCACAAGAATTCATTATTTACAAGAAACGGTATAACTAATATATATATTTTTTCTTTGTTTTCAGGTACGTGACGTATAATTTCTATAAAGATTGTGTGTAGTCCATGACGGCACTGGCAGGATATGACGAGGTACCGCTTATCTAAATTATAATAGATTTATACGTTTAAACGTATTAGGATGACTTACAATGAGCGGGGGAGAAGTCTAAATTTATAACAACCATTGTCTCACGGGTCAATGTATGACAACAGACAATAAATATACCGTTGTCTATTTCAACGATGCTCTATTCTATTGAAATGTTATGAAACACGCTCGGAGGTTCGCAATTGACATTCATAGTAAGACTCGTTCGCCTTGTGACCTTTCGTTCATGCCAGTTTCTCGAATCGCATTCAAGCGAGGAATGATGATTAGGCAAATAACATTTTGATGTTTTGCTTCAAGCAATAGGGCAAGATATTTAAGCTATAATAGTAATAATTTATTTATACTTTGTACTTTATTACGTTTGCCAATATCATTCGTTTTCTTTTAACGCTGTTTATATTATTTTTTTAATTCATAACAACTGTCTTCAAATTATTATTATTATAAAAAGTCTACTTCATTTGACGTAAATAACAAAAATTTCAAAGTTTTATAAATTCTTTTCGCTCCTAGTTCGTTTACTTTGAAAGTTAAATTTCTTTGTTAGCGTTTATTAATTAATTAAATATACTTGCGGTTACAGCCGCGTCAGCAACATGAGTGCATCGTAGGCTACGTTCGCGAACAGTGTCAATGCCAGTAGCTTGCGTTACCTCGCCAGCGACACGACGACGGAGTTCCCTTAGAACGTATACAGCTATCGTTCCGTGCGTCAGACGCAAAGGCGATGTCACTTAGTTCCTGGCAGGCAATTCGCTACTTAAGTAACAGTCTCTCCGTTAAGCGTTCCCAGAGAAGCTAGTTGTCAATATTTCTACCAAAATTCTCTATTTCACTAACCATGTTAACATGCTAGTAAGTAATGTGTCTGCCCATAGCAAATATTGTGCTAGATTGGATGGTTATACAGCACTGTTCTCGGCGTCTACGAATATGTTAATTCTAGATACATCGTTAGTTTTAATCGCTGCAGTATCTCTCGAACCGAATCACAGTAATATTTTCAGATTGCCGTTTGGAAATAGAAATGAAGTGCGATAGCTCCTACCAACAGGTAGATTGTTTCCGTTAAGAAACCTATTATCATTCATTCATTTTATATTATTTTTTAATACAGAAATTGATCTTATTTTGAGAATTTATTAGACACATTTCTTTTTGTTTAAAATATAAAAAAAGATAGGATTGTACGAGTATAGTATGTCACCGTAAACTTGTCTCACAATAAAAGCGATATGCCAAATTGTGATAAATCCTGAGACTGTATTGTTGTTGACAGGAATAAATATCACACAGGATTCATAAGGTAAAAATATATATGTATTTCTTTTCTTAATAAAAATCCGCTACAGCCAAATTAAAAAATATGCGGGTAAATTTTTCGCACTGTCTAAATAGTCCATAATTTTAAATGAGGGTAAATATTAATTTTTCATATCGCCGCAATATGCAAATTTGTTTTTTATTTCATTACGATGATTTCTTTTGTGAAAATAACTGCACCGGCCGTGTGATTCAAATTTTTAAAATGTTGCTTTCGAAACTGTTCCATAAACAAACTGAGCGAGTTATTTTTTTTCCAATAGCACAAAGAGCCTGTTATTATTTAGATTTGGGCCATCCAGTCAAATCTACAAAATATCCCGTGGGCTGCACGCGCGGCATTATTCAGAGGTATTTTTTTTCTAGATTTCAGCTTGAACAATGTTTCTGATCAAACATGAACGTATGTCGGGATTAATTCCCCAGTGTATCCCTCCGATACAATAGCTTAAATGGGAGCCAGGTCGGATGCGCGATTGAAATGAATCCCCCTCCCCCAGTTTTTTTTTTTTTATTTTCGACAGCTGCAATACAACCAATACGTTACCGCGGAGCCTTTTATTCACCTGAAATACATTTTTAATTTGAAATATACAAAGGTGTACTCGTGTTTTTTTTTAATCATCACGATTTAACCGTTGTTAAGAGTTTTTAATTCTTCAGCTTGTTTTTGTATTGTCAGGGAGTGCTTGTTTTTTGTATTATATGATATTTATAAAATATTTGAAATCAAATCATTATAATACATTTTGGTCACAGATACCTTTAAAAAGAATGTTCATTTTATGAAGAAGTAAAAAGGAAACGCTGTGATTATTATTATTATATACCTTAATAATGTTTTAAAATATACTTTAAAGATACTATAGTGTATAATGTCTCGGTGTTACTGTACTTCAATTTAATAATCTTTGTCCTAACATTGTTTCTGTTATACTTATATATTATACTTATTTTTACCACGCACAACAACCCTATGGAATCAGTTATCGCCAGCGGTATTTCCGGACCGATACGACCTATGGGTCTTCAAAAAAAGATTGTATTCCTTGCTTAAAGGTCAGCGACGCAGTTGCGACTCTCCGAGTATTGCAACTGTTTATGGACGACGGTGACCCCTTACCGTCAGGTGAATCGCTCGCTCGTTTGCCTACTCTTGCTAAAAAAAAAATTAGGTCTACATATACATTGTAAAACACAATTAAAAAAAATTAAACATAAGCATTTTTTCTAGTCTTTCTCTAGTGTTGGACGAAATCAATTTAATTTAATTTATTACAGCTGTAGGTACATTGTATGGACAACCTACAATGAATGGTCGTACGTTTAACACTACGCTCATGGCCCGTAACACCAAGTTGGAATAGAAGTACGTGACAGTGGCAACCCTGCCGTTAGCTGCTGACGACAGCCGTCGACAGCTGCCGACTGTCGTCGACGTCCGCTGTATCACTACTATAAACTAACTTGTACAGTTGTTCAACATTAGTTATTCAAAATTATATATGCTCTTAATATATATTTTTGAATATTTGATTACATTATAATGAATAACAAATAAATTTATTTAATTTAGTTCTCAATATTAAAATGATGCAAAAAAGGAAACCCCCCTCCCCACTAAGAAAAAATGAATTATTGGAAAAAAAAGATAATTTATTGGAAGCATGCGTCTCACCAAAGAATGGTTGGTTTTAAGAACGACATGAAACGCTATTTTTATGCTTTTATCGTTACTTGTAACTATTGTCTATATTGTTTTAATGGTTGTTTCAACGACCTGTATTCGTATTTATCTAATCAAGGTCGTCTTTTGTTGGTACTTGTAATTTCGTCGCGTAACAATTACAACTACCGGTCTTTGTCACGGTCAATTTGTATTGTCTGCTAGACGATATAACCTTCTGGGTTCGAACTTGTGGTCTATCGTGTCGATTAACCATCTAATACAAGCTTCAGATTAGTTCGCCTGTTTAATTATATCAGCAGTATTGTAGTTATAATTCATCTATTTAGACCAGTTCGTAGAAAATCGTATGAGCATCCGTGAACTTTAGACGAAAAGACGTGTCAGTGTTGATCATTTAAATTCTTCCTTAATAGACGCATCCTTATGCGATACGAACGATCGCGTCGTTGATTGTGAAATTGACGTCATTAAATAAATGGTCCAAGGATCATTACTGTGAAACTAGTTTTGATTGTGTAAACTTAGCAAATACATCGAGTTCAAATACGCATTTTATCATTTATAATCTGACGACAGCAAGCAGGTTTTCAATTTGACGCTTATATATTTTTTTGATTTAGTAACTGTTCACGCATCTTCTGTTTTTGATTTAACTTTAATGAAATCAATCTTTGTTTGTGGCCTTCAAAATTGCTAGTATGCAGTAGCGATATTGCCATACAAGCAGAATTATCGGTTTACCTTATGAAAGACAATGTGAAGTAAATTAACACGTTGAACTGCACGAATGTGGCGCGATGAATATCGTGTTATTCGATAAGCTATATTTCATATTTAAATATAACTTTCTCTGTATTTAAACAAACCGTACCAGAGCTTAAACTTTCACCATTACATTAATTCATTTATTTATCACAAAAGAACACAGTTCGCTTAAACAGTGCCAATTTTTTTATAAGCATTTTGTCTGCCTCCTTGGCACAGAAGTTTACTCGCTTGCCTTGTAACGTGGAAGTCCCGGGTTAGATTCCCAGGACATTCTAGCAGTGGAGTCTGGAGAGAGATGAGGTTTTTCGTACTCGCCTAGCTAGCTACCACTGTCTATGTCAATCTGCGCATATAACATCATTGTTGTGTTCCGGTAGTCATACATGTGAGAACTAGAAAGATTCTGAGCTAACACCCTTTTACTATCTACGAAGTCATTGTCACTTAACATTATGTTAAATCGATGTCAAGTATTAGTCTATAACCGACAAGAAAAAGCTGGTTGTATAGAGTATGCTCTGTCCTGCAAAAATAATACAAAGTCTGTATAGTAACACTTAAGTTATGCATCAAATCTAGAAAAATGTAAGCGTCCATGTTGATTCTTTTTATAGATGATTAATAAATTATCGTTTATATCTTAGACCGTTGTCAGCAACTGAGATGTTTTGATAGGTTATACATAGTAAAGCTTCGTATATTATAATGAGGTTTCGACGTGAACGTCTTTGTGTCACATTTGCATATAATTTACCTAAACGCCTACGTAAGTACGTAACGCGGCGCGTCACGTACAAACTCGAACCGTTCACCGTCAGCTCGATCACTCGCACGGCGGCATTCACGCGGCGCTGCCTTGTTTGCGTTGACATGTGTCGTGGGCATACGCGCCGTAAGGTCGCCCAGTGCGTCGAGATTTAGAGCAATAAAAGCTGGAACGTAATGCAGCTCAAATTATAGAGTTGTTTTTAGTCGGGAATCCTTCGTGAAGCGATAGATATTCTTTTCGTAGCATGCGATACGAGAGTTGGTAGAAAGCAAGCACCACGTAACGAAAAACGTTATGTCGTTTCAGTCACACCCAATTTTCTATCACTCTCTTTATTTCTCTATTCTCTCCCTTTCTTATCTCTCTCCTCTGTCTATGTTTCTGTCTTTCTCTTTTTCTCTGTCTGATGTTTCTAACGAGCAGAATTCGTCAGACAGTAATAAAGTTGAATTTCGTTGGAACTGCAAGTTATGACAACGTTCGAACTGAAAAATAGCGTTGTTTCCTTAATACGGTATATATGTAAGGATACCTGTACATACTTATCGAACCTTACGACTTTTTTTAAAGAGTACAGTACTAATGTGTTTTATAGTAGTAAATTAGTTCGAAGATCGAACCTGTACCCGATGTCGGGACTATCAATAAATATAATTGGGAGCATCATTTTTAACACAAAAATGCTTGCATCAAAGTCAATTATACTCTTTTTTTAATTGGATTCTGATAAAATATGTACGAGGTCAGAAGTTTCCTTTTTTTCTTACATTGATAGAAAAGGAATGTTAAATAAGTATTAGATCCACTGTTTTTCTGGCAACATTAATATAAACGTATAATTTCTTTAAAGCCAGAGACTCGGGTCCTGCTAATGCCATAAAATAAACTGGACGCAATACTACTGCAGATCGTACGATGTTTATCGTTCTCGGCTCTCCGGCCAGGATTGTTTGTTTCCTTTAATGTTCCTTCTTCATACAGACGCAACGATATATGTATATTCCTTCCTACATATGGCTGTAAGGAATTGTTTTCAGAAGAAGCCAACTTTGAAATGTTTGCTTTTTCCTTTGCGGTACAGATAATGAAAGGGAAATAACATTTTAGTGCACGACTTCTGTTGTATTTATTTTATACATGTTATTCATATATAAAATTTGTTGATTGTTGCTTTAGGTTTTGTTGGTAGTTTATTGTAAAAGGTAAGTTAGTATGATCCAATCCCCTTGTTAAATAATCAGTCAGCACTTTGAATTTTATAAGTATAGATAGTACGGTCGGAGAATCGAATTCCCGAATTAATGAGAAATAAAAAAATACATATTATGTAAAGAGATTACGAACAAAGTTTTACGAATGCACGTCGCGTTCGGTAATTATTCTTTTTCCTTACGCAATTTTTCATTTCTAAGTAATTAATGTTCCGTCAATTATCTTTTATAACCGTTTTAACGAGCTCCTCGATTAGTATGAAAACGTGGTAATTACTTGTTTAATGAACAGTTATGCATTTTTTTTTATTCATACCGATACATTTTTTATAACATAATTAGAGTAAGTTTTTATTTATTTAAAAGTGAAACGACGCGGAGAACGTTTATTCAGTTGTAGGCGAACGAAAATCTTTCTGTTTTATAGTAAAAGCAACTTAAGGAGCAAGCAGCTCAAGTCGTTAGATAATTATTGCCACCACACTGATAATTGCTTTATCAAAGTAATCCCCACACTGAACGAAATACTACATTACAGGTTTAATGCTTTACATTTCTTTATTAAAATAGCAACAGGTAATGTCTTGACGATGTAGTTCAAATTTTTATTTGAATAATTACTAGTCAAAAAATAATAAAAAAATAGTCGACTGTAAATAAGAAAAAAAAAACAGAAACTAAAATTGTATGCTAGATAATATCATCACGTGACAACACTTTAATTTAATGTAAATAACAAACCGTCTTAATTATAGATAATTGCTCACTGAATACCTAATGGGCAGTTAGAGTAACGACTTCGGACATGCAATGTTGTGTTTGACTTTTAGCTGTACACGAAAATTTTAGTACTTACGAATTGTGGTAGTCCTTTAGATGTAACTATTTATTTTAAGTGGAAACAATAAAATACTTCCTAATTAATATATTCATAAACTTAAATGTTTTCTGAAAACCGCATTATGCAAGTAAGCATATTATTGCTTAGAAAATTATTATACTGAATACGGGAACAATCACAAAAACATAAATTCATTAATTTATGGTCAGATTGTCTCACAAGAGAACACGTTCCAAATTATATTTAATGAAACGATTGATGATTAAAACTGATTGTACAAATCCTATGTAATGCTGGAACTACGATTTCGAGTTTTACATATCGTAGTAGTATGATTAAGAAACTCAAATTCTTATTTTCTCTGTCTCTCTTGCCGGGAATCATTTAGTTCATCGTCCCAACGTTCATTTTCGTCGGCAAGCCAAAGTGGGCAAATACAACTGTATTGCATTTTGTGAAGCTTTTTGGCTATTGAAATTGAAGTAAGAAAAACAATTAAAATTTTGTAATTATAATGCTTTGAATTGAAACATTCTAAATTGTTTAGTTAAAAATTAATATTTGTCGACACCTAACAACTTTGAAATTTAAGCGAGTGCAAGGGGGTTAAATAGAGTATGCCGGGCTTGTCGGCTAGTAAAGGAGTACAGCCATTTCCTACGAGTTCATTGATAATAAGGCGTCTTATCTGTACTTGTACTCACTGTAGCGTTATTCACGTGAAAATAACTTTATATATAATAATGGTGATATTAATTACTAACGTGATATTAATTGAAAAGACAGTTTTGAGATCGTAACAGATGAAAAAACTACGATCTACGTAAGAGATAGAAAATAAAAAAACTGAACTATTTCTATTTTATTAGATAAAAATATAATTGATTGTACTAAAAGGCGGAATTGTATTTCTTGATCATATAAATCTCTGGTTAAATTAAAAACAAATTTATTTTCTTTTAAGGTGTATGAGTATCACATTACGTAAGATTCATGTCTATAGTAGCAGCCGCGTCACGGTTTGATTGTTAAATCCTACGCAAAAATTCGATCCGACTCTATTCATTGTAGGGGGGCCTACTATGTACACCGACCGCATTGTGATGAGATCTGTTATAAATTCTTAATAAAACGTGTGAGAGATTTAATATCCATTTATCCTTTACGTAGATCTATTGATATACACGATTCATATACACTGCTGGCCAAAAGTTTGAGACCACCTAGGAAAAATTACAATATCGAATAAAACTCCAAAAGTTAGTGCTCTACAAATTATTTATTTACCTTATTAAATAGGGAACT
>DWQX01001986.1:0-24137 GCA_018245475.1 Pharmacophagus antenor
CAGTTTTTACTCCATTTTACATTGACATTGTAACTTCCTTAAACAGATTACTAAGATTTATGTTTTTAATTGAGTATCATACATAATGTTTTTTTTATTTTTATGCAAGATGTGTAAGTTTTTATAGTATCATTGATTTTTTTTTTATTTTTGCGCACTAATTTTGAGCAGATTCTACCAGTATTGAAAATAAAAATGAAAAGAGCATAACCAAGAAATTTTAGAACAAAACTTTACAATATTAAGCCATTATTATGTACTCGAATGATACGATATTTATAGGCGAGAAATAGTTACTGTTGCAGACAGTTTATTTTCGTAAATGCTCGTTTAATTTGAGCCGGTTCCGCTATGAATAAAAGTTGCCTTCAACGTTGGCGCGGATTAAAAGTTCTCCAGAGTTCTTATGCGGGATTTGAACTCTTTCCCTTGTGCGATATCGGCCTTCGCACTCGTCGAAAAATATACGCTTTCCACATTTTCACTATTCCTTATTTTTATTTGCCTTACGTAATAGTACAAACTTACCTGATAATTCTATAAATAGTTGACAATAGGTATAAATTAATATGATGTAATAAGCATTTAATATTTAATCGAGTTTGTTTAAAAATATTAACGAAACGAATGGTTTTTAGGATGATTTTGAAAGTACGTCTCTTTTTTATAAAATTCTATAGCTTATAAATACAAACATACGATATTTAAAATTTCATGGAATGATAATCATTGTAACGATTTCAATAGTAATTTAACTTAAATAATGAATTATACATGTTAAAGCAAACCTCCCGGGACTTGTACAATTTAGTTGCAATATTTGTATACAAGCGTCCGGTACACAGACCCGTTTATTTTCACTTTTTTTTTTGTCAATCTTTGATGTTGACGATAATTTAAGAACTCGTTTACGCCTGTACGAGGTAGAGGGTCGTGCTCGTGAAACAACGCCGCGGGCTGGCACGAAAGAGATGACGCTAAAATTTCGGTAGGGCCTTTAATGTTCGCAAATAAATTTTAATGACATTAATTCACAGCAGCCGTCACTGCCGTTTTGTATTTTTTTTTATCAACCCTTACTTGTAAAGGCGAATTTTAATGTTTAAGCGGCGATGTTTTTCAATGTTGCTTTGTAATTCATGTAATATTATTTTAATACTAGTTACTTCCTACATACTACTATAATTGTTACATAACTTAATTAAATATTAATTATGAACAGGCTTTGACAAGATTACATCAAGTTATAGATCCGTACCGTACGTATACAAATACTGTCATATTGGTTGCAAGAGTAATTCAAAATCGTAAATTTAATAAATTTACACATCAGTTTGGTTCCAGGTACATAACATTTAACCGTTCTTAAAAAAAACCCCGTCTCTGAAATTAATCAGGGACATTCCCGATAAGTTGTTGTACGCGTGACGAACGACAGTAACCTAACTTCGATCACAACAACCCGTTCTAATTTGATGGCATCGGAATCGCTCCCAACAGAACTATATCCGTCCGACGAACGAAGGAGCCAGACGATATTAATCAGTGTAGCAACTCGATCGATACGGAAAATCCTTTATTGGATCGCCAATGGTAGGGGCCGCAATAAATATGGCATATGTTTCACTAGCCGAATACAATTTCACTATCGGTTTTCAACGGATTATTTCGTTGTTTTGATTGCTAATGCGTGTCGACGTTACCCTGATACGCATAAATCAGATTAGTCAATTAAATTGTTGAGCACAATTAGATACTCGGCACTTTAATAAATTCATGTGTTGACATTTTCACGGCGAGGTAAAATGAAGTTAGGCATATATTCTTTTAGCATTTAATTAATTATTATTTTAACATTGTAAAGAAATCTTTTTTTTTTGTGTAGTGGCATGTATCGCTCTTGCCGTGATTATGAAAAGGGTTGATATTCTTGAATTAATCGGTAACAAATTTTGAAGCCTATATTTTAACAAGCTCGAGATATTGCAAACTCGGGAGACGTTTGCCTCCAATATCTGTGGGCTCCGGTTATCATTTGCTTTGTACATTAAAATACTCGGTACTGGATTGTATTGAAATTATTTACGGGACACAAATACCTGCAAGCCCGTGTAAACGGTGATAACTTTCTCTTTGTAATAAGCGGTGTCCAATGTGGACGTATCAGTTTCACGTGGCAGCATCATTTCCGTTATACCGAGCGGTGTAATAAATACTGGGTAACTTATGCCGGCGGGAATTGTTTCATATTAGTTCTTCGACCCATGCAGGCAGCACTAAAGGGGCTAACTCCGCATTGAACGCAATATTTTAAGGATACGTTTTGATCGTATAAATGATTGTTTTAATTGTTTGACACTAGATTAGCGGACATTTCTGTAATTGTTTTTAGAACCTGCAGTAATTTGCTGCATGATTGATCACATTCTTATATTTCTTGTTTTGCAAAAGAAAGCGAAAAGAAAGTTACCAAAGATATTAAAAAAAGTAGTAAAAGTCGAACGTCTATTAGTATACAGAATTTTTTTTGATGCTCGTTCCGTAAACCAAGTGTTTAAGTCTCCTGCTTATAGAATTACGCGAAATGAATCGTGTACGATATGCTCATGCATGTGATTATTCTCACACGATTTACCATCTGGTGAATGCAAAGTGGAGCATGTGTGTATGTATGCATATTATTAAAAAAAAGAAATGTTGGATCTTCTGGTCTTAAAAATTAATTAAGATCTGGTTAGGTTAATCATTGACAAAATTCATTTGATAACAAACCATATATATTTTATTAAAAAGCTATAAGTCTAATATAATACGATCATCAAAACTTGGTTACTTTGTTATATACGTATACAACAGAAATGTATTCACCAACACTACTGTTAAAAACAGCTTTAGATGGGACCGGAGCTATTCGATTTACTTTTCATTTTACAACGTACGCTGCACGGACAGTTGGTTAACTTTTAACACACCTGTCACTGAATACGCTTTAAGGGAAACTGGCTCTTCACCCGTATGGCATAGCGAGCAAAGCCATGACTTGATTATGTTTATTTGTTTTTTTTACTTTGTGTGGTGGTTCATTGTACGTACGCACGCGTCCTCGACGTCAACGGGAAATGTTATTGTTTGTAACTTGTACTTTACGAAGTGTAACACGTACAAATACGCTCCTAGAAGAACTATTTGCAGCAGCTGGGCTGTTTTACTTTATTGCTTTGAGTATATTTTCTCTTTTAGCGCGGGCGTCATCGCAACGTTCATATTTTTTAGGGCATAATCATAATTCTTGTTTTTTTTAGCGACGTACTTTCTGAATCAGTTTTAGTTATTATTATAAAATAATAGGTTAACCAAAGCTTTTAAATTTTTAATGATAATGTATTGTTTTCAGAAATAATAGACAAATAGATATTATTACGATCTTTGACAGTGTTTACCTTCACCACTCCCCGTATAACAAAAGAAAAAGAACCCTTTGTAAAATCATTCTAAAAACGCGTCGTGTAATAAAAAGCACCCGTGTCAGCCTGACGTCATTATTCAGTGCGTCAAAACACGCGGCGTGTTGACGACCCCGATGACTTGCATCACTTGCCGCTCGATCTCGTATCGATCTCATTCAGGCCGCTAACCCATCCTCGCGTTCGACGAAAAAAAACCCAAGCATTCATATAAAACGTTTCATTGTTTCAGGTAAGTACCCACGTCGGAGGGAAGGGGCGGCCGCCGCCCGCCTACACTTTTGTTCCGCGTATGAATTTTGAAATACCCGCCGGCTTGGTCGGCCTCTCGCAGTGATACCGGCGGATCATCGTTGGCCAATTAATTTGAAATTTTAATGTTCGCCTCGTGTCGGTGCGTCGCGACGGATTTGGTCTTTATTGATTTCAAATTTTAAAGTAGGTCGTTATGTCGCACTCTAGGACATGTGGTCGAGCTCGACGGCTTGATTTATGTATTTAAAATGACTTCTGTTACGCCTACTTTAAATTTTTTATTACACACTAGTTCACTATTTATTTATTAAAGCTGAAATTAACAGGTGCGTAACCGTTGCTTTTTTGAGTCACTTAGATATTTCCCCTCACAGATCTTTAATGTTATATGGAAAGTTACTTGAATAGCTTGCGTGGAGTAGTCCTTGTTTTGCGTAGATTTTAGTCATGAAGAGCCACATGGGCTACTACAACGTTAGTTGACTATAATCGTCAAATGAAGCGTGTTAATACTGAATAGCATAGTCGCGATGTTTCCCATACGCCTAAAAAAAGGGTACTACACACACATTGCATTTTAAGTCGATAAATTAAAATAATTTTGACCAAGAAAAAACATAATGTTTAATTAATACCATTTAGTATTGAAAATTAGTCAAGACACAAAAATAGCTATTTCGCATGGCATTTATCATGAGCACAAGACAAATAGTTCCAGCTCAAACGCTGGCATCCTTTACATCTAGCGCGGCCGCTTGGTGATCTAAAGCGTGTAAATATTTAAAGGCAGTTAACTGCTGTTACGGCGCGCTGTCATTATCATTACGAGGAGATTGATGGGCCCGGTGATACAATGGATTAGTAAATATAGCGCATGCCCACATCAGTATTGATTTTTTTATTGCTCTTTATGTACCACATAATTATGTACTTACAAGAGGGGTACACATTATTGTCAGTTTTTTATTAAGGCATTGCTGTTTAACACTTTGCATCTTGTTTTTTTAGTAAAGAAAATAACGAAAGAAAGCAAACATTTTAACGAAAAAAAATTAAATATATTTTTAAATTTTGAGTAGTGTCTATCAAGTAACGATGATTTTATTAAGAACCAATAACTTAAAACGATAAAAACCACGCAAGAAAACTGGATACTTATCGTGTTTGTTATGTAATGTAACAAGTTATATTAAAATATAAAATACAATTTTTCTTCATCGTCGTGAACAGTTTAGCTTATTAATGCCGATCGCTAAACATAGGCCACCCCAATCGATTCTTTTACCGGGTACGCGTTTATGTTTAGCCACCACGTTGAGTATTTCGTTTCATTTTAATAAATTAAAAAAGACCTGAAAAATTATATAATTTAGTAATCTAAGTAAATACATGTCGATGTAATATTTATACAGTAACTACTAATAAATCATAGACATACTGATTTAATACTCGTAGAGGAAGAACTAATTTTGTAAAAAAAAAAAGAGATTATCCTCTTTGTCTTTATTTTTCTTCGATTATTTATTTACAATAATTTATTACATTTTTTTCATCAATTAGCTACGACTTATTGTGACCGTGGTAGATTTGAACATGCAAAATAATAATTTTAGTGTTTGAACTTAGTTTCCAGTGACATCCATCGCTCAAAGCGTTACTTGAACACATCGACGTTTCGGCATCTTCGAGCAGTAAAAAATGCATCGGAAGCGTGACATTAGTCGCGTCCATTTGAACAAAATTAATGGGGACACCAATATCCTAATGCGAAACGCAGACTTAGGGTGGCCAATAAGTTTAGGGATTTTCTTTGATTTTAATTTTTCAGAATCACGAAAAATTTCCCACATCCATTTAATGCGTTTCTTGTGTAATATTATATTTATTAGATAATGTATAACTACTACTCACCCGATAGATGTTTATTTTAAAAAGATTTTTCTAATCTGGTTCCGGTTTTACTGTGCCAATCAATTGTAATTAATAATATCATTTTAACATGGAACTATAAATATTTCTGACATATCATATGACATGTCATAAACTGACACAATGTTATTTAGTATACACAAAAATGAATAAGTTCTAACGTAAGTAGTAAATTTTACAATTTCTTTAAACAATCATCTAGTTTCGAAGGACGTTAGTTGCTATCAGTGTTTTGAAGAGTATTACATTTCCATCGGACTTGCGGTGTTAAAAATATAAAATATGGCTATCTCTGTGGCGCAGTGGAAAATCGCTAGTCTTGTAAAACGGATAATCTATGGTACGATTTCGAGACCACATTAGTTTAAATGGCGGTAGCTTTTTTTTCAACTCACATGGCTAGTTACTACCTTTAATAACAAACTGCCGCTATAATTGCGTTGCTGTGTTCCGGTAGCCATACATGTGAAAGCCAAAAGTATTCTAAGCGAGCTACCTACGACATTGTCATTTAACATCAGATGAAATTGTTATCAAGTGTTAACACACTGACAAAAAAAAAGTCATCGATTATAATTCCCGAAACATTAACTGTCCGGAATGATTACCGTATCCGCGGAATGAATATAAAAGCGGGGCGTGTAGCTGGGCGACCCTAGGCTGTCGGTCGGGCCGCACGGTATCGCGGCGCCGATCTATTTGATGGACTCGCTACTGTGGCGCGGAATGATCCCCCTAGGTGTGCGCCGGCCCGCTAATCGCATCATGTGATCTAATACACACATGCCGATGCACGCCAACAAATATTTTGATATCGAAACCTATACACTGTTTCATGTCGTTTGGCCTTTCAGCTTTTTAAATGCCATGGGTAATATTACCCATAAATACGGTAGGTTTCGTTGCGTACTAGTCGATTATGGATTTAACATTGCCGTTGGGAGGATTATCGTGATATGTTTCTGTAATCATCTCATTAATAACGAAACATGAGTTTATTCCCAATTGAACGTTTTTTACTCAACTTATAATATGTTTCAAAAAACTTTATTAACAATAAAAACCGCCCGTTTACACATACTAATTTAATTCACATCGGATTTATTCACTTTAGGATTATTTTACGTTTCCGTATTAAATTGTAGTAATATGTAGATTTTATGCCGATGTAATATTCAAGAGATAAAGTATAATTTATTTTACTAACGCCATTGCTAAGCCACTAAAACGCAGCGCATTGAATCACTCATGCATAGTATATTCATTACGGACCTTCGATGATGAGATACCGGGCTCGTGCTCCGCGATTCGTTGCCGTATAAGCGCGATTTTAATTTCAAAGCAGACGTGTATCGTAATAAAGTTAGCGGTAAAGAGGCGGGAGAGACAATAAAAGCGCGCGCGTGCGCCGGCGCCGAAACGCTCCAGTTGTGTAGAGCGGCTGCGCACCGTCTGGCCTAAACCGTCGCGCGAAAATCAACCTTAATGCCATATTCAGCTGTAACTTGATGCACACTTTTCAGTTTATTTTTAAAGTGAATGCTATCGTGGCTGTTCAACGTTACACTCTTCTGAGATATTCACCTTTTATTTAATGGACTCTTGACTTCATTCATGTAAGCGAAATAACCCAAGTTGTTAAATGAAATCGACTTTTATTGCAGTCTAAGTCAACATAACTTCGTATTAAACTGAAAAAAAATTATTAGCTTTTTAGCGCGTGTATAATAATGTAAGCGAGCATAATATCATACTATTTAGAGTCTTAATTAAATTTTATCATTAATTTTCTGTTACGTACATAGCAATAAATTCTCTTGGTCACTTTTGTTATGTTTCTGACCAAATTACGAAACTGGATCAGCCATTTGTAAATTAGAAAGCTACAAAAACAGTACAGCAACAACTCCAATACATACGCGTAATAATAAGAAATTATTTACGTAATTCCTTATAAAGGATGACTACTTTTACGAAAAGTGCATATTCAATGTACACGTTTACAATTTGTCAAACTTCTTTGCAACGCATCCTTACACATATAGCTTTGGCAGTCTTTTTTATCGGATATAGCATAAAGCAAGAGAGCAAGGGACGATGCCGTAGATGGTAAATCGTGTTCGCCCAGAATATTTCTGACTCACATTTATGACTGCCGCAACGCAGAAATGCTGTTATGGCGGCAGATTGACATTGAGGATGGTAGCTAGCCAGGCGGGTTGACAAAACTCTTCCACCATCCAGACCACTATTTCTGTGGCTCGAGAACCTGGGACCTCCGCGTTAGAAGGCAAGTGGGTAAACCACTGAGCCACGGAGGCAGTCGAATTATCACTTCTACTTTATAAGTATCATAGCTTTTTTTCAAATTGTTCAAATATTAAATACAGCGAGAATTACATATTATGTGTACTATACGCAATTGTTATACATTAATTTATATTTTTATACTTTTATGTCCATACAGTCGACGGTTAACGTAAAACAATTTTATCATAGTCGTGATAAATTATTAGGTTTTATTTTTAGAATATGCTATGACGTCATTTCTTTGAATCTGTAACTTCTATACATTTTTAAATACTGAACCTTTATTTTTTTGGACAAGGTCGCCTAATTTTGTTTTGAAATGATTTTTTTTTTATTAAATACATGAATGGTTTAGAGCCATAGGTTTTTCAGCAAGTGCATGTTTTTTTCTTCGAAGTCATTTATATGTTCCTTTCCTCCATCCTTTTATGGATCCTGTTAGAAAAATTATACAACCTCTATGTAAATTTTTTTTTAATAATTTTTTATTACCTATAAAAGTTTGTTTTCACAAGAAAAACCCAATGTAAAGTATGTGCTTCACAAAAATAGACATTATATAAAATAACCATTTAATTCTCATTGTAAAACTGTGATTCCGACCGGTAGAGTGAAACTCGTGGGTGCGGCCCACGTCGTTAGTCCAATTTGCCGACAGTTAACACTACGTTACAAAGTTTTAGCCCCTTATGCACTTTTTCGGTCTCTTCAGCCACCATTGAAAACGTTGGAAACTTCCCTCGCGCCTTTTCAATTACGTCAATGTGGCGCCGTTTTGAATATCTAACACATTATTATATTACATTCATTATTTCAAATTTAAATAAAAGTTTATCTGCAAATATTATGCATACCTTCTATGCATACATTGCTTAGCACATTATTACTAGTTATTTGCATTATATTATGTTCTTATTTGTTTCTTTTAAAGTGCACGTTTGTTTACAGATATGCAATTATGTTCTACAAGGAAGAGCTCCACTCCAGAATTGAGTTACATTGCAAATGATTACCTGTTCCATTGTAATCTACTTCGCTTATGCAAAAAAAATCTGTTTTAACAATGTATAATAGCATTTTATATACTACATTGAATAAGGTTTCGTCCCATAACTTCTTATATCATAAAGCTACGAGGAATGGAAAAAAAATTGTCACAGGTTGATATTGATGCTTTTGCTTTCGTCATCACAAAATCAATATGAAATAAAGCAATTAGCTATATTAACTATAATTATTGTGCACAAACATAAAATCATTTCGCTATTAAAGTCTACGTGTTTTCACGGACCATTCCACTTGGGATTTTTCGTATGACGCAAGTGTCACAGAAGGTGTTATTTTTTAAAAACCGGACTTGACACATTCGATCAACTTAATTACTTATAGCGTTGCGTTGCAAGACTGCAATCGAGTTAAATTGCACCTTACGTCGTAGACAATAAGCATGTCGCGGTTTCGTGATCTGGGCGCGCGCGTCAATGCTGACGTCGCAGCATTTCCTTTGTTCAGACGGAAAACGAACGTAAACAATGAACCTACCGATACACGTGGCCGTTTTTGTTGAAGCGTGCGCGTGAGCAGCGCCAAACTCAACGTCTGCTAATGTATTTTAAATAATTGAAACTATTAAGTATAGAATAGATACGTTATTTCGTAGATCTTTAGTTCCATCAGATTCATTATGTTAACGAAAACAGATAAAGTAATTTTTTTTTTCGGTTAAGGACGAATCAACTAATTACTGACCTCGTATCACATAAAATTAGATCCTATATATAGTATGTATTTAAATTGAAGATTTCATTTAAGAGCGCGATGCGAGATTATGATTTTGCCTTAATTCCGAATGTAACAAAAATGAAATAAGACATAATTTTGAATTCTCATTATAACTACGGATATAACATTGAATATGAAAAATTCAATGTTAAAACCATTTAAAAATTACCGGTAGTTAGATGATGCAACTAGCGTTTCTAAAGCGTAACCTCGAGTAATCTTTGCCTTGACTTATTACCCCCGCCAGGTTAACACCATCGACCTCCGGTGCGATAAGATTGCTTCAATTTCGCCAAAATATCACCTGGACCGGGACGCGTAGCTCAAGGTGACCGGATGGCGCGTTACCACTCAGACGCCATTATCAGAACAAACTGTTTCAGTTGCCGAGTGCGCGCGTACCAGCACAGTTCGAGTGTTGAAAGAGTTTCGTATTAATTATTTTTTTTATAAAATTTTGCCATGACGACTATATGTTGAAGAACAGTTTGTTTCTTTTAGTTCGTCTCCAAACAAGAGATATTCTATGTCTATCAGAATGTTTAAATCTTTTATCTATAGATTTAGTACAGCGACTGAAGATTTTTTGTAATAATTCCAAATAAATGAATTAGCCTGGAGGCCTGGAGAATAACGTATTAATTCTTATACCCTTTAAATGTTCATTAAGATATTTTAGTTTACAATTATATTTAGTTTTCGTTATTCATCTAGTGATAGAAATTAACTATCAACAAAAATTAATTTTTCTGCTCCCGGTAAAGTAATTTTTTTTCCCAGTATACTATAAATGTTTAACATTATTTAAAGCACCTTATGAAAAAAACTTGATATGTGATCTTTTTTCTTAGATAGATAATTCCAACCGAATAATATACATCCGATGAAGATATTATTGGGGGACGACTGGATTCCGTGGTCGGAATTCAACATCTTGTCTCAAGTCAATCTATCGGATAATGGCTGGAATTGTGCCGCCCGATGGATTTATTGACTGATGCCGTCATCGTTAAAACGCCGTAGATTTGATGATTTCACGTAGTATAGGTAGCTTCTTGTGATAGTACTTATTTAATATTCATTAACTGCTTTACAGTTTATTAATACTTACATTGATTAGTTATTATAATTTGAAGCGTGCATAACGCATCGACCTTCGGACAGCCGCTGCATGCGGGCTGCACAGGAGCGACCGGTGTGAAGATCCTTGAGGAGACCTATGTCCAGTATCGTAGCGTATAATATTTCCTCTTTCAAAACTCCTGGTACAACGCATGTACCATTTAATGTTTCACTAGACTAAACGCTTGCAATCCGCTTTAATTAGGTTTACATCGTAACCATGTAGTTCTGTAGTGTCTTAGAAAAACGTAAACAAAGTCCTGCGATTGCGTCAACTTCTACCGCAATTCTGTTTCAGCATATTTGGCCAGTTCATTCGAACATGAAAGTCTTCTTCAAATTAAAATCTGTCTTGAAAAGGTTAAAATAAGTGCTCTGGTTATGTCCTAATTTTTTTAAAAACATTTTTTAACTTTTCAACATACCTCATTCGCCTCATTTGAAACAATGGCCTCATCTTTATCCATCACTATGTATGGTGTATGGTCTAAAGGTCATCGTGTCTAGCTAAGTTACACGTACGTAATATTTTTAAAAAGTATGTAGGAATTACATTTTCATTGATAAAAATCTATGGGCCTACAACAAATTCACATTTAACCGTGTAAAAGTTTAATGCTCGGAACTGTTCGCTCGTTCAACGCGACTATCTCGGGTCGTAGTCAGGTCGGATCAGGCGCAGGCAATCATCTGCTGCAATGAAGAACTCTATTAAAACTGCGATCGGTATCTCCCGGCGCTGTCACGTGCCCCGCCCGCCGACACGGCTACCCGAGCTGTGTGGCCTATTACATTAAATAATCTCTATTGTCATCCATACCTAGAAAGAATTCTCTGTTTGTTCTTAAAACTAGGATTTAGGTCTTTTCCTATCGCTCATTTAATAGTAAAACATAGTTTGTCTTATATCAAAACAAGCTTGTGATAAAATTAAAAATGCTAATGTCAGCACTTTGTTTTTTAATTACATAAGTATTAAAAAATATTAATAAACTAAGGTAAGAAGTTGCCACCGAGCTTAATGAAATAAATCAAATATTAATTATTGTTTTATGGGGCTGATATTTGTGTTGTCCATTTCATCACTGATGTATCTATATTATAAATATTTGGTTGTTAATAACATAATTTACACGTTATCCTGTTTTCATTTTTTTTGACACGTTGAACTGTGAGCTTTTACACGATTAATTTTTTTTTAAATTAGTTATTATATATAGCTAATGCAAATGCACATTTTCATGTTTTTGGATGACTTACTTTAAAGTAGAATTATTATATTTAGGACGATAATATTTAGGAATATATTATTATTTGTTCTGAATTTGAATTCTTGCTGACTCGAAGTGCTGGGCACCAGTGGCTCCATGATATTAAACACGCTAATAATTGCCTTTGGTGGAATAAATTCACGAAATCAAGCGTTTTATTCAACTTTTATATCAATAGAAATGAAATTTATAATTCGCTATTACAGCCACCGATTGTCTTCGTCAACATCGCTCAGGGCCGCCGGAGACTAAGGTCGGAAATAATGGAAATTATTCGTCGCATACAACCCGCGCACTGGTATCGATGGAGGCAATTTGCCGAATAAATGGCTCGTTCATTATTACCGGGTTCTCTCAGTTTAGGCTCTTGAGGTGGAGAATTAAAGACGGGTTTGGATTGCATGGTGTATATGATAAGGGCAATAGATTAATAAAGATTTTTTTAAAATAACTTAAATTTTATTTAACACTATTATAGACGGAAAATAGAATAAACGTGCTAGTACATTTGTTTGCCCATGCCAGTACATACGTTCGGTTATGAAATGTGTACAACACTGAAAGTTAATGACGTATAAAAACTGTTCCAGCATTTTAATTAAGAGTAGTGTTAGGAAATCATAAATTGTAATTATAAAAATTGACTTTATTAGAAAATTTATGATAATATTTTCTGTGGGTCAATATTGTTTTTACGAATAAGAATTAAATAAATAATATACGTATTGTTTAGGAATCGTTAAACTATTATTTTAAAGACGCGTGTTGTATGAATAATAAAAAAAAAACATATAAAAATAAAAACATTCCTTTAGCGTTATCGACACTGCAATAAGTATTTCTCACTGAACACTACCTGTTGACGTATTTAGTATTAAATTGTTTACTTTAAATATCAGTTGACGGTGGTTGTTGTAGAAGTAATTAATTGGTTCAGTAAACAAATATTCGATTCCTTTTGGTTCCGGATTTCATCAGTTGCGTGAAACATCTATGAGCACACGATGACTACGTGTTGCGCCAACATATACCTTCTTGCCTTTACGGTACGTTATATATTGTGTTACCTAATAAAGTACGATGGCATCTTTAAATCTCAATTGAAACGATTAAATTTCTATTTGTTAGAGAACATGATGAATGTTGTTTACAATTTGGATTTATATCTTTATTTTCAACTTAATTTATTTTAATTTTTAACATAGCAAACATTAAAATTTTATGGACGCTTAAGGAACAGTTTTCTTTTATTAATTCATACTATTTATTCCGCCTTAAAAATGAAAATACCACATTTTTTACAGGCATAGTGTTGGTATCTTTCGAAATTTAACATCATAACGTATGATAAAATAAGCTAGATAAGAAACATAAAAAAAGACAATGTATATGAGGTGGTTTTGTAATTAGTCTTATATCGAATGTAAGACGCACATTTGTTAATATTTTTATGCTTCTGTATTCATCGTCCTATGTCGATGTAGGCGGTTGACGACAGCGAGTTCTTTAAGTATATACATGTTTTTGTTTATAGTTCACTCTGTAATAAATATATATTTTTTTTAATTAATACTAGATTGAAATATTTAGGCTACGTCTTGCAATCAGTGGCATCTTGTCTATGTAATACTATATATCAAATTATATACGATACATTGAAAAATTCTTAGTCTTCTTGTGTAATCGAAATAAATAAAATATTTGTCTGGATTATACTCGGAGATGTTAAAATTTTCGGCGGTCGTTCGCGTCTGCGTAACGTCCCGACAGCTCCGAAGGTTTCGGGCTCGGGCGTTAATTAAGCGGACCCTATTCGCCCCGCTTGGCGAACAATCGCTCCAAATGTGTTTCTTTGTTATACACGTCGATATTTCCTACAATGAAACACCCGACTATTTATACTGACGTGTTTACATATCTCTATGTACAATTACGACTTTATATAAATTCCCTAAAATATTTGTACCAAGCCCCGTGTGTTATTTGTTGATTTATTTTATTTTATTATTGAGTTTTCTCTTAGTTCCAGTTGATAGTTTGTAATAAAAATAGGAAAGAGCTAACATAACTGACGCGGATTAAAGTCCCGAAATAAAAGATAAAAAACCGGGCTGCTCATTACTAAAAATGAGATCTCATTCTATATCTATGGGTATTTGCGGTGTCACTGTTGCATATCTCAATTACAAAACAAATGGCATTTTATTTGCTGTTGTACGTTCATTCTCTCTTGTCGGAGACTGTGTCTGTTTACAGAAAACTGTAAGTAGTGAAAATTACCGGTGTGTTTAAACTTAATACCGCGTGTCTTAAGGCGATAT
Organism: Pharmacophagus antenor; assembly: GCA_018245475.1. Lineage (NCBI taxonomy): Eukaryota > Metazoa > Arthropoda > Insecta > Lepidoptera > Papilionidae > Pharmacophagus > Pharmacophagus antenor. The sequence continues at coordinate 14,455 of DWQX01001986.1, forward strand.
ACGCAGTTATTAATTATTAAAATATTAGCCATTAATTAGCATCTCATTGTTATGAGCAAGCGTACCACTAATTTTCAGGCGAGTGTTCTGCTGGTTGAATAAAACACAAAAAAATTATTTCGTTACTGTTTATCTGGTTAGAGACGTGCTATACTTTACAACGCAGTTGCCTCGATATATCCATTAGTAATCTTTTCGATTAAGAAACCAGACTGAGGGCTCATTACTCATTTAGAGCATTACATTAATTAAAACCAAAATAGAAACCCCTCCCCACAGATTCAAATAACAGTTCCGTTCTACGGGCGTCCGTTCCATGATGAAATGTCGTCTAACGGAGCCCCCCCTTTCTACATCAAAGCTACTGATCAAAGGACGAATAAATGAGTCACATAAAAATATTTAAGGCCTGCCTCGAATAATAATCTCGAAGGCAAACACTGGACGACTTTTACGGAGATTTGTCGCGAAATGGGATAAGCGCGATTCATATAAATTTAAATTCGTTGAAATTTGTTGTAGAAGTTTATGAGATTTTAGATCCGTGTAATATTACATTGAAAGAAATTATATTATTTTGATTTTACTTTTTTTATAATACGATGGCAGTAGTAAAAAAATTGTGCGCAATAAATGTGGTTAAAATAAATTAACTGTAGATGTCGATTGTGTAATATTTTTTTTGCAGTAATTGTGGTTTATATAGTTTGTTAAACTAAACAACGATACCCTTTAGTTAGTATAAATAATTATAATTTTTTCCATAGCTCATTTACATTGAAACTACAATTGAACTGCGTTATCTTCGCAGGTAATCTTAACATTTTATGCTTATTTTGTTACTATGATCTTACATGGATGGAACTTTGTCTTCATAAATATTTAAGGAAATATTGTCTTGATAAATTTATTATAATGGCGGTGTGATATATTAACGGATTCGCGCAATGAAAATTGAATTCCGTATTATCTAAAGCGTTTTGAGATGAAATTCTCTAAACTGCGTGCTCTATCAACGAATATTTGAAATGCCTTCTCAGCGACGCCTCTCCTGTGCATTTCCCGTATTTATTATGGGTTAGAAACAGGAATTTCGAATTAATCGTTCTTGATAAATATTTAAAAATAAAATTGATTTTGAATATAGTTTTAAAGTATACATTTTTGTAATAAGTATTAATATCTGCGTGCATAAAAATAAATGTTTTCTTTTGTGGTATTATGTCAATATGTTAAAAGAATGATTCTAGTAGAAATCCTTTCGATGCATTGAGGCGCACCGAATCAGATGCGCGCTATGTGGCCTAGACACAGTTGCCAGCCACTGCGTCATCGCATTTCGGCCCGCAGACTATTCTCGGTCCAAAGTTATTCTCTACGGTAATGCGCGCGGTGAGGTCGCCGAGGTCGGCGCCTGCTGTTACCTTGTCACATTGCCCCCGTTGCGCGCGCTAGATGCACGCGTTCACATTTGGGATGCATTCAATACACGCGCCGGGCCTATAGGCTTATACACATGTTTTGAATCGCCGTGGTGCAGTTTACAGCTTGCTCTATAACACGGACGTTCCGGGCCCGTATCCCGGCTCACGTGACTAATAGTTGGCATGTGGTGGTGGTGTTTGCACGAAACCGTCTGAATAGCTACCACACTCTATCAATTTGCCGTCGTATTAGCATTGCTGTGTTCTGGCAGTCATTCATGTGAGAGTCAACAGGACTACAGGCGAGCACGTTTCACCATCTATGGCCTCCATTGTCAGTTAACATCAGCTGAAATTGAGGTTGGCGATGAAAGTACAACGTCCGTGAAGATCGACGCCGCCTAAACTCGAGGATGTGATATCAATTTTCACACATTATTGAAAGTAATATTTGAAGAACGTATCGATTGATAATTCGCATCTCGTTTTAAAATGTTTTTGTTTTTTACGCATAGTAAATAAAAGTCAGACTACTTGAAGAGTATGTGATAATTGTACATGTACGCAGTTAAAATCACGCATAAGTAAACGTCGTCATATGACATGTTTACCGATAAATGTTAAGGTCTCATTTCTATTAAAAAAAAATTATGCGATAAAATCCTTCATTCATTTGATATAACAAGTTTAATTTCTTAAATCTTTTTATCCACTAACCATCTTATTTATCTCTACCTTATTGAATTTTACTACATTTAAAAAAATACCGAAAAGTCTTATTACTATCAGAGAGCATCAATTACTGTTTGTTTGTTAATTTTAACAGTACTATTCTTTACCAATATTTGTATGTTGCAGTATTTTGTTTATTCATAAACACGACATTCTTCACGTCTTTCTTATCTCATCGAAAGAAGATAAAATACGCTTACGAATCTGTCCGATTGATATGATTTATTATTTTATGTATTTGGTATTTATTGCGCACAATTAATAGATCTCGGTGTGGTGAAATTTACGTAATCTCGAAGGTAAGTACGATGTTTTGTTTTAGACTTGAACCATTTTTTTTATAAATGGATAACGACGTAATTACGATCTACTTTAACCTCGTAACGAAACTTTTTATTATTTATTTTCGTCGTTGTTTCTGCTTCGACTTCATACGCTCCAACAGATGCATGCCGCCTATTGCGGCGGGTTGTGCTGTGCATCTCATAAACAATACGCGCTCATGACCATAACGATCAGCTTATACGATTAAATAACAAACATACTGACAAACGTATCTCTATATTTCGTTTGTTTAAACACTAAAAATAGTGAACTTAAAATAAATTTTCTAAATATTTAATATTAATTAATTCATTGTAATTCGAATTTAGACATTCATATAAATTATACTAATAAATTTCATCGTTCATGTATCAATATATATATAATATGCATATAAGTTAATAAAAAAAAATGAATTAATTACATCATTGCCATCAAGGGAAGCAGTGAAAGTGGCTCACTAAAACGAGTTATTTATAAATTTAACTTGACTCGTGGAGTTCGTTGAAAATAAACGTCGCGGACGGCGTGAGTGCGGGTTGAGCGGAAGTTGTGTAAACGTGAGCATGCGTTTCCGTGCCTCCGCTGCCTACCCTTATTATTGACATTGTCAAGTGACAGCGTAATGACACCCCATTGTATACTGAACATAGGTTCCGCGACACGAAGCGCTCCAACACCGTGACATTAATGGGTCCACGTTTAACTTTTATGGCTTCGTTATTATCGAGTTAACACTCACTATAGATTATAGATTTCAAAAATTTTGTTTTGCATAACACAACATATTGAAAGATTAATAAAAGCCCTATTTAGTTCAATCGTGATGGTTTATTGCGGTCGCATTGGTAAAAAATCAAAAGGTTATAAATGTACTTGAAAAAAATTACTTGTTAATTTTTGAAACAGTTTAAGACTGGGGAAAAAAATTCTTTCTGTCAACGACCGTACCCAATATAGCGTAGTCCCGTTACCCGAGTGATCGACCTGGACTGCTGCCACGATCCCGACGCGCCGCTAATTATAAAATCTACCGCGGAATAAACAATCGCATGCTAATTATTAGAAGGAGCAGATTCGCATGCACCGGGAGAGGTCCGGCTATACTTGGACTTTGCCATTTCATATTACGTATTGCACACTAATTACGGACGATATCAAGATTCCATGAAGACTGTCGACCTCACGTGGGCCACCCGATGATTGTAGTGATTTATTTTGTAAGACATCACATTATTGTCATCTTGAATCACCGCCATTTTAAAGGCTCAATACGTTTTAACACGAAAGTGTTGTGATTATTAATACTGATTTTTATTTCGTTATGATTAAATGTGTTGAAATTCTCTACGTTTCATATATAAACATGATGCTTTGTTACGAACCGATCATTGGATATTTTTAGTGAAGTGCGCGTGACGTGTACGAAGTTTTTGTCTCCGGTCGCGCCGCACGCGACGCATATAGGACGCTAGGCGAGTGACCAAAACAACGAGGTCGCACTCTCCGCTCACGTGTAGCGGCCGCTTGCCCGCCTGAAGAATAGGTGGCGCCGCGATAACAGGCCAGTCGCGTCCTCGCGGCCGATAATTGCGGTTGCTGTACGCACACCACAGTAAATACCACAATACGCTCGAAAATATCCATTTCTTAATATAAAGTGTTAAACCTGGCGAGCTCCGATACGTTCAAGTGTGGCGAGTGCAGTGACCTAGCAGCCGTGCGTGAAGCCGGGATGGTACGCAAAGGGGAGAGGTCCAGTGGCGCCCTCCTCGGGGCTCTAGCCGATACGCTCCGATGGCGATCGCTACGGCTTCTCACTGCGGTACGTTTGTTCAGTGATCTTCCTTCTTCAGCTGTCCCAACAACTAATTAATTTGTTTCTGTTTTTAATACAAAATAAACTTTGATAAACATTACTTACTACATCAGTAGTGTGTGTAGTGGAAAATTTATAATAACAACGACACGTATTGTACGTGATATGTAGCGAAAATCTAAATCAATAAGTGATTCTGTAATAATTCATGATAAATGATTATGATGTAATGCTGATAGAGGTAACACGCTTATCAGCAGGTATATTTGCTGATGTAATTTAAGTTTCATATTTACATGTCGCAACCCGTGCTGTAATGTTTTACTGTTTACTTCATTGGACTACTGTACACATTCCTAACAGTTCGCAAACTTCCATGTAGGCTTGTTTAAACTTTGTAACCCTCCAAGTATTAATATGTGCTCAAACTTTAGTCGCTACTTATTCAATTCTTGGGCATTATTAGCACTATATATAATGGAAGGTTTTCTTTGGTCCCGAATTTTTCTAGGAATAAATTTCTATCCAAACTAGAAATTATTTACAATTATTATCTTTGTTTTTATTACATACAGATGCTACGTTGATGTTCCCTAATACCTTCATAGCAAATTGGATAGTCTTTTCAATTACTGCATTCGCTTCATTTTCGGCTTACGCATTTATGACCACATTTCTTCTGCCCGCTCTGAGCTCAAATGGCTTACTCTCAGTAACCGCAGATCTTACAGAACACTTTGTATATTGTTTTCTATCTTACACGATCCATTTACCCCTGAGTACTTGAAATGCAAATTTTAATACCAGGGTAACTCTCATGAGCGGGTCCTTCGATCTTCTGTTACGTCCAATCTTCACATACCTTTCTATCTACCGGATCTACCGGACCAGTCATTTTTACTGGACGACCCTATATAAAAAGTACCGTATACTGATATGCGTTTGATATTTTTATTTTTTTTTGTACTGCCTCTGGTAACATTGTACTATATATTTTATTGCGAAACAGGAAAAATATGAATGCAATAATGCAAAAAACTAATACAGATACGAAAAGACAACCATAAAAATTTTTATGCAAGGATATTTATTAATATGTATGTATATTTACAAATTGTCGTCTCATTTATATGTGTATTACCCTCCCCTCCACCTCTCTCTCTCATCTTTATTTATATTATTATTATTTTATCTTTTCATTCTCTATTATTCTTTTTGCACACCCCTTATTTATATTCATCTCTGCTCAACCCTAAGGTAGACTGGCAGAGAATACCATTTGGCATTAAGTCCACATTATATACACATTAGTGCATTAAAGCTTTAAATAAATAAATACCAAGAGTAATAATTTAACATAGTATTTGACTGGCAGTTTGGTGTAATATGTATTTTATATATGTATGTATTTAAAAATAGCTATATATGTTTATCAGTCTCTGATAACTTATACTACAGGTGCTGATTGGCTACCTATCTTAGGATCAGAGTACCATGTGTGAGAAATGTTCTAGATTTCTTTCTTCATAGTAGTACATTAGTCTGTTATTAAAATATAAAACTTCCTTAACTTTATCTGTTAACACTTGCGTCTGTAGTGTTCATTCACGATTCGTGTGATCACACGCGTTCGTGTCAGCACCTATCGCCGTCTGACCCCAGACCGGAGATCGCATTCTATAGGTATAGGTAGCACAAGCGGTTACACAACACGTGAACACGGCAGGCGTTATCGTCCCGCGAAAGCGGACGGACGCGTTCGGTTTACAGGACACGAGCGCGACGAACATCAGCGAATTGCTCCTTCGCGTCCTATACATTCCTCACAGACCAGAGATGTTTTTCATTTTCGACATTTGCTAAGGTTTACGGGACGCGTCATTATGGCGCAATAACGTCCATTAAAAGATTTCTGTTATTTACATATGTCCGCAACATTAGTAATCTTTTCATACTTTATGACGTCTTTTTTTAAATTAAATTTAAGAATTAATGTATCAAATAAATATGGCTTCTATAGTAAATCATGAGAAAATTTCAGTAGAGCTAGTGTTAGTCATTATATACGTGTGGTTTTTTTAATAAAATATAATAAACATACCAAAGCCTATAGATATTATTGAACGTTATATTTAATCATGTATTATGTTTGTTAAAATTTCAATTAGATGCATTCTAAGTTTCGTTTTAATATTATTAATAAACACATGTTATTATTATTTAATAATAATTCCTGTTTAATAAGTTTTTTTATTTCTAAAGCTGTTTGAAATAATCGCATGAACCGCCGACCTCTTATGTTAATTTGGGTCAAGTTAAGTCCGAAACCCGTGCGTTTGTTAATCCTCATTTATTACCTACCATATACACGCTGCTACGTAGTGTAGTAGTGATGTATACACAGGTGCGGCGCAGACATTTGGCCCGGCTACGGAGATGACCCAGTTTAAGCCGCCTCTCATCTACTACACTAGATGCAGTCGGGACCAAGCGAGACGGGGAACCTCGTTCTGCGTTAATTCTGACAGATAACGACGAACAGAACGATTACAATGTTTTGAGATATAAATTATTTACATTGTGACTTCGGCTGAAATTCAGTTTAAATAAAAATACGTTACATTGAAACTTATGAAAAAAAAATTAATTATGCATGTAACATATGTTCAGATTTAAGTAATTAGATAGCTTACAAAACTTATTACATACCTATCGACAACGATTTATGGTTTATTATCCTATAAAAATGTTTCTCAACGCCTGCTCTAACGCATCCAATCGAGACACTAGGCTTCCTACAGGCGCCAACGTCAAAAAAAGTAAAGAAAATTCAGAGAATGTATTTTACGTTATAATTAAATTAATCACTGCCGGGCAGCATACGCGATGCGGAGATCACTGACGGTGTTCCGGCTATTAATGGCGATGAATAAGTTCGATTTGTGTTTTTATGACGTAGTAAATTTAAAGGCTTTTTGAATGCCCTAATAATACTTCTTAATATTTACTGGGTGGATCAAATCTGCTTCGCTGTAAATAATATTATACGATACTAATACAAATAAAGCTATAAAACATTAAAACAACTTTCATGAATAAAATGATTTACGCCGACCGTCCAAGTATTCAAATGTACGTTAGACGAAATAAATTTGAGAGGTCCCTGTTCCTTACCCAACCGTACAGCAGCATCAAGGTGCGCAAACCGAACGGTGGCATTATGTTTTAAATTGGGTTTATTTAAATGATTTTTAGATGACCATCATTCGCCGGTGCCCAAAAACTCTGACGAGCTGCAGCCGGCGCGGCGCTCGGAGCCGGCGTTATTAATACAACGCTTACCTAGTCCCGCTAGGGTAACCATTTATTCTCATTGGTCGGGATCGTTCTCTTTAATTCTTCGTTCGCGTGTCCTAGCATTTTGACACCGCTAACACTATCGACCGCTAGCCGATTAATATATATTTCCTCGCTGACGTTTGCCCACTAAAAATCCATTATTCGATTTATTGACTTATAAACAGTCTATTCGTTTCCAGACTTCTCTACTGATTATCATTTTTTTTAAATTAAAAAAAAAAATTGAAAAAAATTATATACAACTGGCGGCTACAAATGTTCTGGTATATTATTTATGATAAATCTTTGATTACAGTTACGATAGCGGTTTTTTTTATTATTTAGCACTTAAACAACAAAAGCAGTTTAATTTAATTTAAATATAAGTAAAATGGATCTAAAAATACCGTAGAACCAGAGTCTAAACACAGAAGTATAATTAAAACTGCGCTTAGTTTGCTTTAGATTGTGAGCATTATTGTTTTCTTTTTTTTTTTTTCAAATTCAACCTTTGAGAATAAAACACAGCATTGTATGTTTTTCATGCTGGGGAAGTTACAACCGTGTTATAGTCTTTTGCATATGTGTAATTAAACACCCGCAGCGATCCTGGATTGGAAAAATAAATAAAACAGATATGGTAACCCTACATTAGACACAGACGTTTTTCAACACGCTAGCTGCGTGCCTACGCAGCCCTCTACTTTGAATCAGTTCAGTACTTCCTGTTATTAAAAATGTTTTAAAATTACTGAAACAAAATAAAATTTGCAATGAGTTAAAGATTTGTCTGTGGTGCACATGATGTCACACGGAGGCAACAAGCATATTAATATCTTTGATATATGTTAATAAATTCATCTAATTAAGTTTGGATAACATTTATAATATTTAATGTAAGATCGTAATTTAGTTTTGGTCTTACCGATATAACGAATTATAATATGAATATATATATATAATGTTGCTATGCTAGTTTCTGTAGGATGTCATTTCCTTATATAAGCGGGTCCCGCCTAGAGACGTTTGTCTGTCGCAAATAAAACATTTCATAGCGGCCTTGCTCCTCTTACGTTGCCAGTAATATCATCACGGCTTATACTGAATTGTTCCATCTACTTTAGCTTATTCTCGACGAAGCGGCACCAGTTTTCATATTTCCTATAGCTACAAATGATATAAAAAAAAGAAAAGCATAGATAATTTTAATATGAATTTATAGGGATAGAGATACCTTGAGTTAAAAAAATTGAATATTTTTATGTGTATATCATTTTTACATTTTATTGAAACTTATCGTATGAAATACGTGTCTAAATTGTAATTTTATAGAGAAGCTGCAACATCGGTCTCGGAATAAAACTGTGCATTGTATTTTTCAGTACACGAGTTCAGTCTAAAAGTAGACTACGTTGCTGCAGATAAAAGGAATAGAAATGCAATACGGCAGTGGTATAAGATATATTTAGAAACGTACGGGGATTGATCTAGGTTGTGTTCGTTATCGCGGCGCGGGGCGATGCATCGGCTCGGCGGCGAGTGTCGGCGGCGGTGCCGTATCGCCGGGGCCGCCATCCGCAGAGATGACTATGTTCGCTCTCATTCATTAGAGGGACGCGGGGCGGGGGCGCAAGACGTCGCGCGCCGCCCGACTATATCGATTTTGTCCCATCCCCTCCCCCCCCGGCCAAACCGCCTGCCCGCGCCTCTGCCCCGGCGCTACCCCGCTCTCAGCATCCGACCTCGAGTGCTCTCCTCTCGCGCCTACGGACACCACCGACAGAAATTACGCCTTAACGGCATGACGCCACAGCTCAAAATGCCGCTCCGCGTGCCGTGCGCTGCGTCACCCCGCCGATCCCTAATCGACCCTCAGGCCGAAAGTCACTCGGTCGAGATTGCAACGACCCGCAGACGCTACCCTCCGCGCCGCTCGAAAAAATAAGCTTTTTGTTACAATTAAAATGGTAAATCAAACCAATTTTAGTAATTGCGAGGTCAAACTTTTGAGTGGGGAGGGGGGGGGGGGTAGCCCGGGGCATTTT